>PVKC010010472.1:0-25706 GCA_004027635.1 Crocidura indochinensis | reverse complement strand
AGAAGAAGAAAAAAGAAATAAAATTCCTATACCTATCTATATCTTCTAATTTGCATTCATAGAAGATTTTAGGAATATTCATTAATATTGTTCTAAGGGTAAAATTAGAACTAATTTTCAGTGAAGGTAAGAAATCTTAGTTGCATGATTGTTGCAAAATCTCTTAGATAACATCTTTTAGATCCAAGAATCTTCAATGATTTGGAAACTGGACTTTGTCCTCTCTGCACTTCTGTCCATTTAGGCTTAGATGATAAAAGGATAAATTTGAACCAATGATGAGTCCTTGTGGATAAAAAACTGGCTCAAATAGGCAAATATTATTCTCCTTGGTCTCATATTAGTTTCTCATTGATGAGATGGTTACAAAAATAGAAAATTGATTCAATTACTGAGGTTTATGTAGTTCCTAAAATCTTCAGGAAAGGGCTTTCCCAAGTTTAAATCACTGCTTTCTGAATTCAGATGAGTAAAGTCTCTTCTTACCAGCAGTTACTAGGGAATCAGGATAGTAGACTCAAATTCATGTTTGAGATTTGCACTCCTCATCTCCCTCTTGCATGTAGTTAAAGAGCCATAGTTTCTCTCTTGAGCTCTGAGAAAATACATATTAAGTAAATGGGATATTTTGTTTTCTTTTTTTTTTTAAATAATTTTTATTTTGACCAAAGTGAATTACAAATCTTTCACAGTAATATTTTAGGTACATAGTGACATTGAATGAGGGGCATTCCCACCACCAGTGTTGTCCTTCGTCCTGTTCACAGCATGCATCCCATATCCCCTTCCTTTGCCCACTCTGGGCTTCTAGAATAAAGCCTGTGTCTAGCTTGTTGTAGATTGGGTACCAATTCTGTTGTCATTGGCTTTGTATTTGGTGTTTAAGTTTGATCATTTTTTTAACATTTTTACTTAATGTTTATATGCCTGTTTGGTCTTGGTACCATCCACTATTTCCACCTCAATTTATGAGGCAGAACAAGATGATTCAAGTTATGTGGTTCTGTTGTCATAGAGATGAGGGAGCCTGATACTCTCACCCCCCGATGCACCAGCTATATACTATACCACCATTTCTTTTTGCAAAGGCATACTAAAAAGGGGGAGTTTTATGTACAGAAACAAGCTCTTATCTATTAGGGATAAGAACTCATATATTTTACAATACAGGTGTACCTCCCACCTTGAACATATGTCATGTGGACCCAACATAGACTCCATGTGATTACACAGTGACTGTCCAATCCCAAACCCTAGATCTTAGACATAGAACCAACACAGTTCTCTGCAACAGCTCCAGGAAACAAACTCCCTCTGAGACATTGTTAATACAGCTCTGACACCAAAATGCACCAGTTTTCATATGACATCCTGACAATGAAAAAATAGCAACAACTAGATGTAAGAACAGATTGTCTTATCTCACCACCTAAGGATAAAGTGAAATCAGAAGACACATCATCCTTTGATCTGTGCAAAAGTCAATATCACTAACTACAGAATATTGACTTTGAAAAACCTGACTGGACAGAACTTATTCTGGGACCAATAAGAAAAACCCTAGCCTAGTCTTTGGCCCACAATCTGTATAACAGCCAAGATCTTTAATTCTAGAGGTTTGACTGAGACAATTGCAAATAAGCAGAACATCTGGAAACATAATGCAAGACTCTATCCTAGGCTTCACCCTAGGATCGGTGCAAAACCAAGATCACCAACTAACTACAAAA
This sequence comes from Crocidura indochinensis, assembly GCA_004027635.1. Lineage (NCBI taxonomy): Eukaryota > Metazoa > Chordata > Mammalia > Eulipotyphla > Soricidae > Crocidura > Crocidura indochinensis. The sequence continues at coordinate 23,976 of PVKC010010472.1, read as the reverse complement.
GATTAAAACAATAATTATGGAACAGAACTACTAGAACCAAAAAGAAAGACTTCATCCTAGGCTCCATCCTGTGGCCTTTACAAAGACCAAGATCTCTAGTTACAGGGACCTGATTTTATCATACATGACTAAATAGAAAGTTTCCAGGCACCACAAAAAGACCTAGGGGAGAGTAAAAGAGCATGTATGGAGCCTGTAGTTTTTCCCATGACAGTATGCTTCTAGGGCAAAGAAACCCTGTATCTCTTAGACTAAGGGAATTCCCTTTCTAATCTTCCCAATATTTCTGTGCCTATGCAAAAAAAGCACAATTTTTTTGTTTTAGTTTTGTTTTCAGTTTGGGACTTTGGTTATTGTTTAGTTGTTGTCTTTATTGCTGCTGTGCTTTTCGTTTTTTCTTTGGTTTGATTTTTTTATGTTTTTTTGTTGTTGTTGCTGATTTTTTCTGTTTTATTGTTGTTTTTGTTTTCTTGTTTGATGTTTTTTATTTTGTTTTGTTTTCATAGTCTGTTATGTTTTTCTTCCTTTTTACCTCTCTTCTCTTAAATTGATATTTATAACCTATATGTAGACTCCTCCTGGTTTTTTGTTTGATTTTTGCCCCCCCCTTTAATTTATTTTCTTTACTTCAAACAGAACCACATAAATGTTTTAAATTATTATTGCATTATACAACACTGAGATAATTTTTAATCCTTTGTAAAGTCTAGGAAGTTTCTAAGAGCATGCATGCTTGTTCCCCAGCCAGTCACATCTCAGGGAAATTCCTAAATAATAATCTATATTATCTACCAAAGGCACTAATAGCATACACACTTACTTCACATCTCTCACACAAATGCTGCTTGGGCTCCTTGGTGTTTGGTTTCTTCTTCTCAGGAGTCCCTGTTGCTTATCACCCTTTTACTGTAGAAGAGTGGCTCTGCTAGCTGAGACTGACCTCAGAGAGCCCCCTCAGCCTTCCTCAGATTCTCAACCTGTACAGTGCCCTCAAGGACTCCTGAAAATACATGTTTCTTCTTCCCTGGCTCCTGACCTGGGTCAGTGGTTCAAGCCTCTCTGTAATGAGGCCCAAGAGGGTGGTCCCTGTAGAGTTCAACCCTATATATGCCTTCCCATTTCCTCCTTATCCTCTTCCCCACCCTCCACATGGCACTGAAGCAGCCTTAAAGGGAGCATCTTCAGTGTGGAGCTTGGTGTCTCTCTTCACTACATACTTTCTTTCTGTGAAACCTACCACAAAGGGCTGACTTTGCACATGTGGCACATTGGACATCATGAGAAAGGAGAATGTTCAACTTCTCCATGATCTGTCTGACCTGAATGCAGGTAAGACCCCGAGTGCAGGTGAGCTCAGGCCAACTGCTGCCATCTCCGAAGGAGATTCAGAGATGCTCATGGCAATCCAGACTTCTGTGATGAGCCATGACCCCCCAAGGTACTCTATATACCAATAACACTTTCTGGGCATGTTTGACATTCTTGTCCTGAAGACCCTTCTCAGATAACCCAGTCATGCTTGAGAATCTCCTGCAAGGATTTAAGGTAGATTCAGGCCTCCCTTGAGATGCATAAAATGCACCTTCCTTGTCAGAACTTCTGTCTCTGGGTAACTTCATTTCCTAGACTGCACAATGGGGTGAGTGCCTCTCAGTGGGTGCCTTGTGCACCGTTACTGCCACCATGGTTCACAGTTGCATATTGTAGGATGCCCCTACAGCACTGGTGGCCTTTTCTCCAGAGTGATGTGTTTCCTGCTGAGACTCGTGTCCCAACATCTAGTCCAATTCTTACTCTTAGCCCATTCCAACCATTTTCTGCAGCTCAGACTATCAGAAAGACAGTCTACTATCTTTCCTACTGTCAGAAAGACATATAATGACATCTTCTCATGCCCAGGACCCACTGAATTCCATAGAGTTTCTGTGGCCCCTTGGCATTTTTACATTTAGTAAACTCCCAATTCCATGTGTTAGTAACTCTCCTGCTTGCTATCCACTTCATCTCCTCAATTTCTTCATTTGCTTGCACATGACATTAATATCTGAATAACTAATATATCATTAGTTCTCTTGTCTCTTTTTGAAACAGCTCCCCCAGAATGGGAACAAAAGATTCAAAATAAATACCTGTCTATTTATGACAACCTGTTTTGGGAATGCAAAGCTAGAGGGAAGCCGAGTCCTTGGTATGTCTGGCTAAAGAATGGGGAGCGTCTGAATTCAGAGGTAAGCAGCCTTGACAATGTTGACATTTCCCTCCAATGCTGGACCTAGAGGTCCCAGAAAATTCAATGCTGGATCTAGCCTGGTACAGTTTCAGCTTCCTGTCCCACTTCCTTCTTACAACAATTTTTGTTTCTACTACACCGCTGATATTTAGAGGCTGCTTACAGGCATCCTGAAATGTTTCATCATATTTGTTCAGCTCTTTCATCCTGTGCATTCAGCATTTATTTCCAATCTCTTGACGAAGCTCTGGGCACATTTGGCTACTTGTGGGCTTTCTTGCTGGCTGTTAAGAAGAATCTGGCACCTGCAACTTCATGATTTAGTAAATTACCATGTCAGCACTCTCTGGGCCCTTTTGAGACCTTCTGACAGGAATCCAAATTGTATCCATATCTGATATTGCCATAAACTATTTCAGGAATAATTGGAGATATGAAATGCTCTGAATTATTTCTGATAGCATGTAACAAGTTAACTTACAGTCTATGCATGATACACAAATGACCAATTTCCTTTTTTCGTTTTGAATAATATCTTTATTTAAGCACCATGATTACAATCATGCTTGTAGTTGGATTTCAGTTATAAAAAGAACACTCCCCTTTACCAGTGCAATATTTTCACCATCTTTCTCCTCCCACACTCCCTGCCTGTATTCGAGACATTCAACTTCTCTCACTCATTAAAGAAAACACCAATTTTCAAAGAGATAAGATGACATAAAATATACTAACCAGCCAAATGACACTAAGCACATTTGCATTTTTAAAAGCTTTAGAAAATCTCTCAGGTCCAACAGGACATCATGCACATCAAATCTTTCAGATCTGAATATCATATGTCACATGCACAAAGTTTACTGATGTTTCTAGGCAGATACTGCTTGCTTTCACACATCACTCTCTTTATGTGAACCTTCTCTTGCAGGAAAGAATTCAGATAGAAAATGGAACTCTAAGCATAACTATGCTGAATATGTCTGATTCTGGTGTGTACCAATGTGCTGCAGAGAACAAATATCATATCATTTATGCAAATGCAGAATTGAGAGTATTAGGTAAGTCATTCATTTATAAACCGCAAATCCAAAATGACATTTTAGTGAGCTCTGATTATACATAATCAGAACCCAGTTTTTCTCTAAATTAGAAATTGCTTCCCTTGACATATTGAAATATCTAAATTAGCTTTTCACAAAACTGCAAGGTGAGAATTACTGTTCTGCCCAGGGAATAGGTCAGAGATGCCAGAGGCAGACTGGTTGTCCCTTTTTACTCTCCAACACCAAGGGGTGAATCCAGTCTCTGGAGGATCCTCCTTGATGTGAACCCTTATGAGGAGGATGAAACACAAAAGGTAAGTTGCCCTTAGGGATAAGAATCCTGAGATCAGAAGAAAAAGTTAGTTTGTTTATTTATTTATTTATTTATTGGTTTTGGGGCCACATCTGATGATGCTCAGGAATTACTCCTGACTATGCGCTCAGAAATCTATTGCTCTTGGCTCAGGGGACCATATGGGACACTGGGGATCCAACCCAGGTCTGTCCTGGGTCAGCTGTGTGCAAAGCAAACTCCCTACCACTGTGCTATAGCTCCAGCCCTAGAAGGGAAAACTTTGATGTATAGTAACTTCACTCTAACATGGAATTACTTTGCCACCCTAAGGATCAATTAACCCTACCAATGGATTCTTGGACTGGAGTCCAGGCTCAATTCTTCAGGCATATGCCCTCATGCTTTGTGGTTCCAGGAAGAAATACAGAATTCTGGACCCCTCTGAGTACCCTCTCCTGTATTTCATGAGAAAAGCACATTCTCCTGAGTCTTTGCTTTGATGGGGACATCCCATGACCAGGTAGCCCTGAGGAGGCCATGAGGAGAGAGCTGGGAGCAAGCAGAGAGCAGTTTCTGTGGGGGATGTCAGTGCTGCCCAGGACCTACTAGTCTCAGGAAGGAAATTAGAAGAGGGATGATAGAGCAGAAGAAACAGCAGAGACAAATGTCTGCACCTCTTTTCGTTCTCTCCTCTACCCACCACATGTCCATGTTGATACTATGTAATTTAGACTTTCTCAGAACACAGTGTTTATCTGCAGACAAGAGTGACACTGTAGAAGGCATCAGTCTTTACAGTTAATTGAAGATAGGTGACTGGCCTTATTTTTGACCCAGAATCAAAAACAGAAGAGGTCTGGGAAACCATGCTGATGCTGAGGTTTGAATGAAGTCAAGTTTGAAGGACTTCATCTTGTGCACTTGGACAAGTAGTGCACCACAGAAGCCCAGAGTGATACATGACCCCTATGCCTATCCCTGGTCTTGTTTCTTTGGAACATTTGCTCTCTAGGGGATGGTGCTAAAATAATGAGTACATCCTGACTCTCCAGAGTACAAAATGTTTGCTTTGACTGGAGTTTTGGTGAATAGGCAGCCTGGATTTCCTCAGTGAAACTGACCGCTATATGTAGTGCATATAATGCACATACAGATTCCTGCTCATGGCCACCAAGATATTTGGGTGTTTTCCAGTCTGGGTTAAGGCTCATAGACAGAAGCTACAGGACATCAGGAAACGCACTTGCCTTGCACATGGTCAACTCTATTTCACCCATGACACCACATAGAACCTGACTCCTCAGAACCCTGGAAGGAGTGACTAAAGAGCATACCAGATGTGGACGTACCCATGTCTTGCTTTCATCTCTGTGTTGTAATTTTCAGGATACAATTTATCCTAATTGTTCCTTTCTGTGGCAGTTTATGTCTACACTGAGCAGCATTGAGTCTGGAATTACTGACATCTACTCATTGCAGGCATAATGGGTTAGGATATCTCCTTGTAATCTCCTCATGCCTCTTATTGCAAGGTTTTGGTTACTGTTTTTTCACTGACAGGTGAAAAAGGTGCCCAAGATCAAACATCCAAATGTTTACTCCCTTTACAGTAGTGCCCAAAGCCCAGCATAGTAATTGCTGCTTCTAACGGTCATCTTATACTTATCTTGTTTCAGCCTCAGCTCCTGACTTCTCCAAAAATCCTGTAAAGAGAGTTTCAGTAGTCCAAATTGGTGGGGACATTGTAATTGAATGCAGACCTACAGCTTCCCCTCGTGCCACTGTCTCCTGGAAAAGAGGAACCGAGAACCTTAAGCAAAGCAAAAGGTAAGAAATCTCTTCCTCTCCATTTTCAGGTGTTTTGAAGCATAAGATGATATAACAGCATTCAGCAGGGAGCATTTTCAGAAGCTTCAGGGTGCTCTCAGTCTCCTCTGCCCCCTTTCCTGCAAGCAGGAGTACCATCTAACCTTGGATCCTCAATCAGCTGCATAGACCCTCCACATACTGTCTCCTCCCATTTGAATTGTGAACTCAACCTTTCAATGGCCAGGAAAGGGGTCAGTGTCCTTTCCACATTGCTCACAACACCTGTGCATAAAGAGGATTCCTGAGGGAAAGTTGTATCTGCTGTCCAGGAAAACTAAGTGTGTGAAGCATCACTAGCTTCAGGTAACATAGGTCAGATGCTCTCCCTGCTTCACAAAACTATAGCTCTCCTAAGAAAATGTGGCCCTGAGGGTACCTGGGCTTAGAAGAACTAGAGCCTTGGCATGTTCACCCCACTGTGACCTCAGTACTGTTCTGTCCCTCACTGTAATCCCAATGCTTCCCTCCCCCAATGTGGTTGCCTCAGTGTCCCATTCTATTTGAGCCTCTGGTGATTGTGCTTGTCTCACACAACACTACAGAAACAGTAGGATAGAACCTATCAGTGCCTGGTCTTTATCCAGTCTTTGTGGCCCAACTCATAGGTTGATATTTTTCATAAGGAGAAAGACATGCATTCACACACAAGGAGATGGACATGACTGGATTTCTGGAAAGAGGGGTCTGTGTTGAGCAGCTGAGGGCATGACCTAGGACTCAGTCCTGCCTCTGAATTTGAGAAAGAGTTCTTTGCTTCCCCTAGTTCATGGTGGATTAACTGTCAGGAAACTAAAAGCCCATGTGTCTACCAAGCCCAGAGACTACAGGCTGGCTGCTTCATAATCAGCATAAACCCGTGGACAAGGTCATTTTATCCCACTGGACTCATTTCAGGCCATGTCAACTGAGACTTCATATCAATCTGTCTGATTCAGGATACATGCCCTGAGCATATGTCCTAATGGACAGGAGAGCGGAACCCATTCTAGCTTTGGAAGAAGAATCATTGGATTCATAAGTCATAAAACATAAGAATTTGTCATTTCCTGAAAGTAATCCAATTACAATCAGTCAGAAATTGCTAAAAAAAAAACATGAGTGCATAGTGCAGCCACAGATGCAAGCCAGTCTCTTCCCTAGGGTTTTCAGTCAGCTGCCTCAAGGCAGTACACAGCTTCTCAGACTCAGAAAATTCTGCCTCTGGTCTGGTCCTTGCTGTGGTAATCAGATTCCACACAGATTCATATGTGGACATAGTCCAGCACTATGCCATCTATAGAAAATCTAGCTGAGTTGATCTAGCTGCAGAATCTACATGAGATTCTAAATTCACTATGGTTGTAGCATTTACACGGTGGTTGTAGATGCTCTCCACCATTAGAAGAAGATGTGGTCCTGGACTTGTAGACAGAGTACTCTAGGGTTAGGAGCTAGAAATAGTGTAGTCTTTCCAAATCATCTTTCAGGATTGTGGGACTTTCCCAGATGTGCATGATCCAGTCTAGGATTACAGAAATCCAGAATGATGAGCAAAAGTTTATGATCACCCACATTCTAGCCCAATTTGTTCCATTTATATACTTGAGGGAAGTCAGAGATCATAGCTTGGAGTTACCAGGGCAGATCTGTTGGCTATGAGAGGCCTCTACTTGCTGAGGATACAATCTTACTTTTGTAACATTATTAAGCCCGAAGATCTGCTTACTCTCTCCAATGTTGTTTCTCTTCAGTGTTTCTGTTGAGTTATTTGAAGAGCTCATCCGGGAAAGAGATTAGGAAGGTTCCTAAGCATGGATCAGGAAGCTGGACTGTTGCTACACTAAGGAATGTTTTGCTACACTAAGGACTGTTGCTACACTAAGGAATGTTTTGTTCAGTGTTCAACGCTGTGGTCAATACTGGAGATGTCAGTGCTGTTTCATTGCTGAATGCTGAAGATGGCCAGTACATGCCATACATCCCACAGCTGGATACTGAGATGATCAAGATTGTCCCAGTACTGGGGACTGAGATGATGAGGACTATCTCAAAGCTACTTGTTGAGATGACCAGGGCCATAAAACCATTTAAGTGCTCATTGCTGAGGTGATCTGACCACCTGTAGAGACACTTGCTGGGGACTAAACAGAGGTCCTGGAAATTAAAGTGAGTCCCTGGCTATTGTGTTCTCTCCAGCCTTGAGAGCAGTTTAAAAATTTAAGTCTTGTGTTCACCAACTTGTTCTTTGTCTACCTTATAATTTTTCTATATTTTTTCTAATTTGCTTGGGCTGCCAGGCCTATGAGTGTTCAGATCTGTAGTAATTCTCTCACATGTCCTCTCAGGCTTCCCCAGATGTTTCAGCAAAAAGAAACACTTTTATTTATCTTCCTTTCTTTCACCAAACTGTTCAATCTTCCTCTTAGACCTTTTTCACCAGATTTATTTAACTAAAGCTTTTCATCTGATGCCAGATTGCTTATGTTCATTTCTGGAACAGTTTCTGGAATCTGCCTGGTGCTCAGTCCTCAGCATCTTTGCCTTCAGAATAAAGACCCAGGAGGACAGAAGTGAACATTGTTACCATGTGGCTGCCGGGCTCAGCGTGGCTTGAAGTGAGCAGGTCATTATTGCATGGAGCAGTATGGTTAGGAAAGCTGAAATCCTGCCACAAGCACATGTATCGTCTCTGGAGTTTGGTGCCACTACTTGTGCCATGGAACTGTTAGAACTTTTTCACCAGTTGTGAGACCAAATTTAGAAGGTGAAGATGCTGTGATACTTCATTTTCCCACAGAGGGAATGTTCCCAGTTCTGACTGTTGGGCAGTCGTGGTCTTTCCTATGTGAGTTAGAGATGTGTTGTCTACTGCCAAGACCCATCTCTTTCTATCTGCCCTCCTTGTACTGGTTGTTGTTGAAGCACCTTCACCTACTGATCTGTCTCTCTCTGAATCTGTTGAAACTGGGAATAAAAGTGAACCAGGCGCCCCTCTCATCAGGCACCATGATAATTCTCTTCATGATAAAACTGAGAACATTAGAGCTGTCTTGTGTGGATGCTAGCATGTAACACACCTTCATAGAGTATTCCCTGGTGTTTACTTTCCCTCTTCACTTCCCCTGAACAGCCAACACCACAACTGGAATTCAGTAAGGAGGCCTGGCCTGGGCACACTGGCCTGGCCTTGAGACAGTCCCAGGGACCAGAAAATGATAGATGGGTGCCTATAAATAATCAGGAGCCCCCCAAACGTCCTTGATAGGATCAGTAACACAACAGGAGCCATCCCACTAGTGTTTAGGGGCTTCTCCTGACTTTGTGCTTGGTCACTCCTGCGTTCCAAACATTAAACCCCATATGCTCGGGAAAAAAATAAAAGCATATGCTCAGCCCTACTGAACTATATATCTAAAAGCCAACTATGTCTTTGGGTGGTACCAAGAAGGAACCTCCTTTTTCTGTCCCACCTGAGGAGGCTTCTGCCACCATAGATGGTGGAGAAGCTGAGTGAAACCAGGGGATGAATCAACAGAACCTAAGTTGATTGGAAGCATATTGGCTACCTTTTACTTGCACTTTGCCAGATCCAGATACATTAGCAGCTTTTGGACCCTTCACTCCTTTCATGACATCAAACCCCACAGTCTCTCCTTCAATGCTACACAGAACCTTCCTCTATTTGTTTCTCTTAATAGCTGCCCAGTGAACAAAGACATTCCTTTGGTGTCATTTCTGTTTACCACATTTTCCGGCATATAAGATGACTTTTTAACCCATGAAAAACTTCTTAGAAGTTGGGGGTTGTCTTATACACCAGTATAAGACATGCTGAAACTTACTCAGTTTCAAGGATGAGAGATCCGCCAGCTGCCAGGCATCATCACTTAGTTCTCTGCTTGTTCTGATTAATCTTTCAGGGCCCACAGAGGAGCTGAGTTACCGAACATTGCATCCCATCCAGCTGCTGGGTGTCATCACTGGTATGCAGCTTTCTGGTGCTCAGTCCTCTGCTTGTCCTAATTCATCTTTCGGGCACTCAGAGGAGAGGAGCTGAGTTATTGAGCAATGTATCACATTCTGCCGCCAGGTATGAGCCTTTCCGGTGCTCAGTCCTCTGTTCAGTTTTTATGGGACACAGAGAAGAAACTCTGTATCCCTCTAGCTATCCTATTAATCACTACACCCCAGCCAGCTGCTCTTGCAGGAGCCCCCTCTCCCTGCTCTCAATGTAGATCACAGTCACTCACAAATATAACAAATAACAAATGTAAAATGATTGTTGGCACTCCAAAGTCTAGCTTTATTAAATATATACTATTAACCTTTGAGGGTTCTACTGTTTTTCTCTTACAATTTTTAATTTCCTTTGGTGTGCATTAAAAGAGAGGTAGCCTTATATGGTGAATATAGCCCAAACCCTATATTTTAACAGGAAAATTAGTGGGTCATCTTATATGCCAGAAAATACATTATAAATCCGTACCCATTCTGGACATTAAACCATTTGACAGTGCCCGAGACTTGAATTGCCAGGACTGGTTTGTCCAGTCCACCTGACTTAGTGCTTGGGGTATCTCTAGTTTTCAAACTCTGAGTCCGCACAGATGGTAGCTGGCTGATCATCCTTGAGAGATAGGGAGGGGGGTCATTTTGATTTACTGCCAGTAGTAAATGATAAAAAATCAGTCCTGGGAAGACCTTTCATGGAGAACTCACCACTGAAAAGGCACGCCTCCCCTCTAGGCGCATATATGAGGATGAACCTCTAAGGAGACTGGTAAGTACTGGTATGTATGTCCAGAGTGAGGAATGCAGGTAGATGAACCAGAAGAATATGAAGCAGTTCAGAACATGGGTCATGTGCACTAATATTTCAGTAAATGGCACAGTATATTAAGTCCAACTTGAGGGGGCCATCATCGTGATAATTCACCAGAGGGTCAAGTCACTCACCATTGTTAGGTGCTTCTCAGGTTATTAATTTGTTGTTTGAGCATCAGTTGTAAAGTTACCCAAAAAATGTATCTTCAACCCCAGGTGAATGAGTCCAAACCATGGACATGCATGAAATCCAGACCAGGCTAAGTATGAAATACATGTGGTCTGGCAATATTCTGTCTCATAAATAGAGACAGTTGCCTGCAAGAAGGTCATTTTTATTTAGCACAGAGACCACCTCCAGATGGGGGAGTAAGTACAGAGTAAGTACAGATACCTCAGGCTATCAGGAACCAGTCCCACCCAGGTAAGACAATCGTTACATATAAGATTATCTCTATTTTGGGGTAAAACCAAATTGCAAACAAATAAATACAAAGGGACCAGCCATTATCTTTGTTTTTGGTGAAACCAAGTTGTAAACAAACAGATATAAAGAAACCAGGGATGAGCTTTGCTTTGGTAAAATAAGTTATATCCTAACAGTCATAAATGTGCTTTGCTGGGTGCTAGACACCCTAAGACTGGAGGCAAGGTTTGGTGTTTGGAGTCTGTCAGCCAGTTACTCTGCCCTGCTCTCTCTTTATAGTTCTTTTTTTTATAATTTTTATTTTGACTAAAGTGGCTTACATATCTTTCAAAGTAATGTTTTAGGTACATATTAACAGTGTATCAGAGGAATTCCCATCACCAGAGTTGTCCTCCCTCCACCCCCGTTTCCATCTTGCATTCCATATCTCCCACCCTCACCCCCCTAGGCTGCTAGTATAGGTGGTTCCCTCATGTCTAGCTTACTACTTAGTGATCATACAACTGTTTGATCTTGATACCCTGCATTATTTCCCCTTCTATTTGAGAGGCGGAACTAGATAGTTCAAGTTATGTGTTATTCTAGGGGTATGTTTGTCCTTTTGTTTTGCTTTTTTATCTGAATGTAATTATCTTATTTGGCATGGTAGAATATGTTTTCATTAATCTGTTGAATTAAATCTTTAAATTTGTCTTGGCCATGGATGTGAGAATTTTTTTGTGTATAAATGGCATTAAAACTACTTAATGCTCAGTGCAGGGAGTGAAGGAGACTCTTTACCTTGTTATAAATGAGCAAACTTGATATTTACTAGTATGAAAGCCAAGCTATTTTTTATTATTTTGTATTGTAAAATGCTTTATAAAACAATATTATTAAAATGACAGTTATATTAGTAGTATAAAATTTCCAGCTTAACTATGATAATCAGATACTAGAATTATAAAGTGTAATATTAACATTGGATCTAAAATATATTCCAGTGGGACATTTTACCTAAAGCCTAAATATGAAGAGCCAAAAATCATACATGATTTTCTTCTTATCTAATTCATTTCAATCCAATCTATTTAGTTTTCTAGATATCAGTAAAATTAGACAATAAATTAAAAATTCATGGTCTACAGTATTATCTTTAAACAGAACTGAAAGCAATATTACAGTCAATAATCATACTATAAAAATAGAAGTGCTGCTCTAGTAATAGAAATTACAATTGCCCCAATGTCCTAATTTCTCTGAGCTTAAGAAGTTTGTCTATTACTAATCTTCTATGTCCTAAAACTTCTTGATACATGTTTGTTGGTATCAAATTCAGCAATCCTGTCTCATTTTTACTTTCCATTGAGAAATATTCATCAATTTTATTTATCTGTTACTTACATGTATAAAAATTATGATTTATATACATATTGGTTATATAAGAATGGTCTTAGTGATTAGTTTGATATGAATGCTGACCTCTGGTATCTTTTTTTTTTTTTTGGTTTTTGGGTCACACCCGGCAGTGCTCAGGGTTACACCTGGCTCCATGCTCAGAAATTGCTCCTGGCAGGCACGGGGGACCATATGGGGCACCGGGATTCGAACCGATGACCTTTTGCATGAAAGGCAAATGCCTTACCTCCATGCGATCTCCTGGGTCCCAGACCTCTGGTATCTTTATGTTGTTTATAATAAACCATTATGCACAGTCCTGGATCAAATATAAGAACAGGCATCACTCCATGAAATGACAAGATCTGTACCTCCATTAGAGAAACAGGACTCTACAAGCCTCATGCCAACTTGTCTAGTTTCCTGGCCTTTTGCTTACCCCATCATGGTGGGGGGCAGCTGTAAATTAGGCAGAGTTCTTATTGACTTTATTTCTTTGTCTCTTTTGCTACCAACCTTGCCTGCCAGTGAGTAGACCAAACTGGTTGGTGTCCCAGCAGTCTTGATATTTTTTCATGAGCTTCTGAAAACAGTTATCTTGATTGGGTGCTGAACTTTCTGCAATTCTTTTGATAATTCATTATAAACTCTGCCACCATCACTTGGCTGTTAGATACCATCAAGAGTTATAATTTTCTTCCCTTTCATGCTCATAATTCATTTAGAGTGGACCTCCTAAGCCTTCTTGCTCTGGTGCCCTGTTTTTAGAAAACAGAACCACACAGTACTCATAAGTGACATGATATAAAGCATACCCCAGTTACACCCAGGCTTAAGTACCCCAATGAAGGTATTTTTATTCACTTTGAGAAGTACTTAACTAAAGTAATGGTGAGGATTATCACAGATGCTACTATTAGTCTTTCTGTTGTGCTTACCATTATATACACACGAATGCATTTGTTCTGTGATTTTTACAAAATATTCTAAATATCTATGCTGCTACTTGATTTTATCATGTATGAATATCAATTATCTAATATAATTAATACTTTAATTTGGTGAACAATTGAGATTGTCCAGGTAAGTGGATATTTGAGAATAGAAATTTAAGAAATAGAATTTCATCTTGAACTATGAGTTACAACAGGAGAAAGTTCTAAGACAACACATAAGAGAGCTACAGGAACTCATAGATGCTCACCTTGTTGCTCAGGCTCTAATAATGAGATATGATTGAAGCCGCGGAAATACTGTGAATATACTGAGACTCTAGACCCTCCCAAATAAGACTACAAGCATGAATCAAACAACGCAGTTCTCTATTGGCAAGGAACAAAAATGAAATTTAGCAGTCAGCATTTGATTCATTCACTATCAGGGCGGAGCGGTGGCACAGCGCTAGAGTGTTTGCCTTGCACGCAGCTAACCTAGGACAGATCGCAGTTCGATCCCCCAGCATCCCATATGACCCCCAAATCAGGAGCAATATCTGAGCACATAGCCAGGAGTAACCCTTGAGCATCACCGGGTGTGGCCCAAAAACCAAAAACCTAAACAAACAAATAAAACTTCATTCACTATCAAGGCTGCAATATCATTTCCAAAATAAATACAGGAACATGGTGTAAAACACAAGTATAAAGGTACACAACACAGCAAAATGTTAGGGACTCTTACACGTACTACAGAGGATAGCCTTGTGAACCTCAGGGCCCATCCTGAAATGGCTGTCCAGACTTTCAGCATAATTTTGTCTAGCGGAACCAGAATTTTCCACTTCCGATTCTTGGCATCTCCTATCAGGGATATGATGTTCCAAGTGTCCCATCTCCTTCAGTAGGAGAAAGTTTCTCTTTCTAAGTATGAGTCCTGGAGTCCCTCGATTTTGCTGTCAACTGAAGTCTCAAAGGCTTTATTGCTTTGTCCAAACTCCTCCTGTTCTTTTCTTCTCCAATTGCCATGCCAGGACTTCTGGCAAGATCAGAGAGTTGTCAGAGGTAATATCCTGTATTACATTAATCCTGAAGGGTGGGCTTCAATGATTTTGAAGCTGATTTTGGAGTCAACCATAAGTTTCACATATAGCTAATACTATGCTGAACATTTGTTTATTCTACACCTATTTTATTGCATTTTTATCTGTATGACTTTTGTTGAACTTTATTGAAATTTTTGGATCATTTGTATGGTTTTTGTTTTTCTTTTCTTTTTAAAAATTTAATTAAAAGCCTTGATTACAAACATGATTGTGTTTGGGTTTCAGTCATGTAAAGAACACTACTCATCATTCCCATGTGCAACATTCCCATCACCAGTGTCCCAAATCTTCCTCCTTCCCACCCCACCCCTGCCTGTACTCAAGACGGGCTTTCTATTTCCCTCATACATTCTCATTGTTAGGAAAGTTCACAATGTAGTTATTTCTCTAACTAAACTCGTCATTCTTTGTGGTGAGCTTCAAGAGATGAGCTGTAATTTCCAGCCTTCCTCTTTGTCTCTGAAAATTATTATTGCAAGAATGTCTTTCATTTTTCTTAAAACCTATACATGAGTGAGACCATTCTGTGTCTTTCTCTCTCTCTGACTTTTTTCACACAGAATAATAGATTCCATGTGCATCATGTATAGGAAAATTTCATGACTTCATCTCTCCTGACAGCTGCATAATGTTCCATTGTGTATGTGTACCACAGTTTCTTTAGTCATTCATCTGTTGAAGGGTATTTTGATTGTTTCCAGAGTCTTGCTATGGAAAATAGTGCTGCAATGAATATAGGTGTAGGAAGGGACTTTTGTATTGTATTTTTGTGTTCCTAGAGTATATTCCTAGGAGTGGTATAGCTGGATCGTATGGGAGCTCAATTTCCAGTTTTTGGAGGGATCTCCATATCGCTTTCTATAAAGGTTGAACTAGACAGCATTCCCACCAGCAGTGACTAAGAGTTACTTTCTCTCCACATCCCTGCCAACACTGCTTGTTCTCATACTTTGTGATGTGTGCCAATCTCTGTGATGTGAGGTGGTACTTCATCGTTGTTTTGATTTGCATCTCCCTGATGATTAGTGATGTGGAGCATTTTTTTATGTGCCTTTTGTATTTCTTCTTTGTCAAAGTGTATGTCCATTTCTTCTCCCCATTTTTTGATAGGATTAGATGTTTTTTCTTGTAAAGTTCTGTCAATGCCTTATATATTTTGGATATTAGTCCCTTATCTGCATGGTATTGGAACAAAGACAGACCTTCAGATCAGTGGAATAGGCTTGAATACTCAGAGAATTTTCCCCAGACATACAATCACCTAATTTTTGATAAAGAAGCAAGAAATCCTAAATGGAGCAAAGAAAGCCTCTTCAACAAGTGGTGTTGACACAACTGGCTAGCCACTTGCAAAAAATTAAACTTAGACTCTCAGTTAACATCATGTATAAAGGTAAAATCCAAATGGATTAAAGACCTCGATATCAGACCCGATACCATAAGATATATAGAACAACATGTAGGCAAAAACATTCAAGGCTAAAGGCACCTTCAAAGAGGAAATTGCACTCTCTCAACAAGTGAAATTAGAGATTAACAGATGGGAATATATTAAGCTGAGAAGCTTCTGCACCTCAAAGGAAATAGTGCATATACATAGTTTTTGTTTTTCATTGAGTATGTTATCACATTTTTGTATCCATATGTGTACACATTTTGTGTACATATATTACATACCTGGAAAAAAACTTATTTATTCATGGTCACTCTATCAAAAGTATTACATGGATTTTGTCTACTGTGATGGTTTTATCTACTTTCTGAATCAAAGTTATGTTAGCATCATAAAATTTGATAGCATTCCCTCCTTTTTAATTTATTGCATAATTTGAAGGGGTAATATCCATATTGTTGGTAAGTTTAGAAGGATACATTTTCTTCCTCTCTCCCTCCCTTCTATCATCCCTCCCTCTCTCCCTCCCTCCCTCCCTTCCTTCCTTCCTTCCTTCCTTCCTTCCTTCCTTCCTTCCTTCCTTCCTTCCTTCCTACCTTCCTTCCTTCCTTTAATCCTTTTTGACAAGTCATGCTTTGACATTTGACCAAACCATAAATTTACAAAATTCTTCATAGTTGAGTTTTAGACATGCTCTGTTCCAACAACAATCCCACCACCAGTGTTTCATCAAGATTGCAAGGTTCCCTTCTACCCCCAGCCCCACCCCATATCCAGGCTGCCATCTTTGCAGACACAATAAAGTAGAGCTTTGATTACTTGGTATGATCACATATATATTGTCACACATAGTTTTATTATATTTTACTGTCTTATTAATAAAATATGTAAAATATTTAAACATTTATTAAGCCATAAACTCTAACTGAAATAAAACCCTGACTATTTGAATTCTAAGTTATTATGGAGAGGGTACTTTCAATCTTTTGTTTTAATAAATGATAGATAGGTCTATTTACTAGCTTGATTGTTTTCTTAAAACATTTATACATCTTGGCATCAATTGGTCTTATGAAAACAAGGGAATTCTACAAAGTAAAAATCAATCTCTTCAGAGTGAAATTCAGTTCATGATGAATGGAACAAAGTTCTCAAATGTGATAGCACTTATCAATCACTACTGAAAAGCTCTGTGAGTTAGGTAAATATAAGCTCAGAGTAACATGAAAGTACACTTTACATAAATTTACCGTTTCAAAGTTAAATTAACATATATCTAAATATTAAAATTGACATATTTCCAGTGATTTTTAGATATCAACATATATTTTCAACATTTGAATTGTTTAAATTGTTCGATTGGAAAAATTTCAGATCTCTCAGTTGCTGGAAATTCTTATTCTTAGATTTTTATAAATCTCAGAAGTAGATAATGTAACTTTGTAATTCTCACATTGATCTCTTTGAGTGAAATATGATAAAATTAGACTAGTTGGAGGTGTACTTCTCTCTAAAATATCTTTCATAGTAGAATTAATGTTTTAAGGTAATTTAGACGCTAGACATCTCAACAATCAAAGAAAATATAAAACATTGTTTTTATGGGAAGAATGACCACAAGATGACACCTTCTCAAGCATTTGATAAAGTTGCCAGAACATTCTGTGCTGGCTCTAGTAGTAGAGCCCAGGTGATTAAATTTTTTTAGAAGCCAACCTTATGGGAATATCGGTCGGCTAATCACTTTCCTGCTTCAAACTGAATAATTTTTGCTACTGAATTTTGTATACTATGTTTCTTGGTAACACCAAGTGCCTGTAACCCCATATTTGCGATGGTCAATAGATAAGACAAAAACATACATTATTTTGCCTTTTCCCCCTTCACTGTATTATTATTGTGAAAAATTAGTTTCCTTCTCTTATCTGGAGAAAATGTTTCTAAAACTATTTTTTAATATTTCAGTCCAATTTTTGTTCACCTTCTAAAGCTTAATTGGAAGTATCAGAATAGAAAAGTGGAAAAACAATTAAAAACAAGAACAATCAAATTAATAAAAAATTTCTTCTATTGCAAATGCACTACACAGGTACATGGTGCCTGAGCACAGTGGCCTGTATTTTCCTTCTTGAGATGTGTAGTTCATTTTTATAGATATTTAACAGCTTCATTTATTATTTTAGTACCAGTTTCTAGATATTTTGGAGTCAAGTATTCTAACAATTTTATACATAAGCAAAGAATACCAATTATAAACAGAACTTTCCTAACTTACTAAAATTTTAGATAGCAGTGAAATTAAACATTTAAGCTGTCAGACTTTATAAACTCAAAACCTTTTAATTTAACTTTATTTTGTACAGAAGTCACAATATTTCTGAAGTTATGCCTCTAACTGTAAAAAAGCATGATTTCTAATTTAAATTGCTTAGACCTGAAGATTTCACTTTCTCATTGACTCAGTTCTGCAACTTTTTCCATTTTTTCTTTTTTTAATAATTATTTTATTTTATTTAAACACCTTGATTACCTTGATTACAAACATGATTGTGTTTGGGTTTCGGTCATGTAAAGAACACCACCCATCACCAGTGCAACATTCCCATCACCAATATCCCAAATCTCCCTCCTCCCCACCCAACCCCCGCCTGTACTCTAGATAGGCTTTTCATTTCCCTCATACATTCTCATTATTAGGACAGTTCAGAATGTAGTTATTTCTCTAACTAAACTCATCACTCTTTGTGGTGAGCTTCATGAGGTGAGCTGGAACTTCCAGATCTTTTCTCTTTTGTGTCTGAAAATTATTATTGCAAGAATGTCTTTCATTTTTCTTAAAACCCATAGATGAGTGAGACCATTCTGCGTTTTCTCTCTCTCTCTCTCTGACTTATTTCACTCAGCATAATAGATTCCATGTGCATCCATGTATAGGAAAATTTAATTACTTCATCTTTCTAATAACTTTTATTGTGAATTATAGATCCACAATATTATTAAATATTATTAATATCTAATTAATATTATTAATATAAATAATGTAAATAATATTAAAGAGAATTATAAATCTTTCACAGTAATATTTAAAGTACATAGTGACAATGAATCAGGGATATTCCCACTACCAGATTTGTCCTCCCTCCACCCTGTTCTCAACATGCATCCCATATCATCCTATATGTCCCTCGGATTGCTAGTGTAACTGCTCCCCTCTGTATACAGCTCATTGTAGAATGGGAATTGATTCTATTGCCATTGACTTTGGGTTTGGTGTTTCAGTATGACCATTTTTTATTTCCACTCAATGTTCATAGAACTATTTGGTCCTGGTACCATCCTTTCCCCCCCACCCCCCCGCTCAATTTATGAGGTAGAGCAAGATGATTCAAGTTATGTGGTTCTGTTGGAAAAAAAAAGGAGAAACTGGGAGGAGTCCATCTAGAGGTTATAAATATAAATTTAAAAGAAGAAAAAAAGAAGAAAAACATAACAAAAATAACAAACAAAAAGCAAAGCTATCAACTACAAAAAACATGAAAATGACAAAAAAATAGCAACAAAATAACTATAAGAATTAAAAAAGAAGAAAGAAGAAAAATAAAAGAAGGGCTGGTGTCCAAATAACAAGATCTCTAGCTACAGATGCCTGTTACACAACTAAGCAGAAAGTTTCCTGGCACCATAAAAAGACTTTAAGGTGTGAAAATGATCGTGATTAAAGAGCCTGTAATTGTTTCCATGACAGTATGCTTCAATGGCAAAGAAATCTTGTATCTCTTAGGTAAAGGGAATTCCTTTTCTAATTTCCCCAATATTTACAGTGCCTATGCAAAAGAGGGGAAAAAAAAGCACAAAACCTTCCCACACCAGCCCTCAGTTCAATTTTTAAGACATATATTTGGATACACATTTTTACTTTTTGATATTATCTCCTTTAGAAAATATTTTATGGTAAGTTTTCTGACTACACCCTCTAAAGAAAACACCCTTCTGAGGTTTGCTTTGGGTCTTTTCTGTAATTTTTTTGTTTGTTTGCTTGAATTTTTTAAGGAAATTTAGAGTACCGTATTTCCTGGAAGTGGAGTGATCTAAGCCTCATGGCTTCCTGAGCTCCTCAGAATATCTTTCCTCAGATACACTTCCACTGTTTCTCTGTTCTCTGCTCTGCCCAGACATTATGGAGGTGCTGATACAGTGTGAGCACTTCATCCCCTCAGTGGAACCTTTCATGTGAGGAGACTTGTCGCATCTATAAGCATGAGCAGAATAGTTGGAAACCACATGAACCCAGGTCACATTTCTCCAGAGACACCTTTTCCTCTGCAAGCCACTGCTTATCTCAGCGCTCAGCTCTCAATTGCATTTGTCACTAGTCAGGGAATTGCATGTTCTCAGAGGGTGCTTACTGGCTTCACAGTGTGGCCCGCAGTCAGCAGTGTCATCTACCATCTGTATCTAAAGGGAGCAACCTTTCTCTTGAAGCTGTGAGTGGGTTCCAAGATAGCTCATGAATTCTAACAGGAATTCTGTGAAGGACATGCACACACTATGATTGTGTATGTTTCAGATGAAAAAAAATAAGTTATGGATGTGATTCTTTCTTTCATTAATTGCTTGTTTTCTTCATAGAGTGATTCTCTCAGAGGAAGGCAGTCTTAAGATCCAGAACGTGAGCAGATCCGATGCTGGGGCCTATACCTGCGTGGCTGCTAATCAGTTTGGTGTTGTGAGGAGCACTGGCACTCTGGTGGTTAAAGGTATTTCATATTATTTTTTCTTCTTAATGGATACTGTAGAGCAGGGGTCCTCAAACTTTTTAAACAGGGGCCAGTTCACTGTCCCTCAGACTGTTGGAAGGCTGGACTATAGTAAAAACAAAAATCATGAACAAAATCGTATGCACACTTGCATATATCTTATTTTGACATAAAGAAACAAAATGGGAACAAATATAATATTTAAAATAAAGTAAAATTAAATCAATAAACTTGCCAGTATTTCATTGGGAACTATGGGCCTTTTGGCTAATGCGATAGTCAATGTCTGGTTCCATTTTTGTCACTGCAATTCATAACAAATGATGCAAGTGTGCATTCGTTAGTCTTGACTTAGTGGGAGATGTCAAATGTTTTATTCTAGAAAAAGTCTGCTCACAGACATAAGCGCTGCCAAAGATGGTTGCCATTTTGAGTGCAGTGTTTCTGAGATAAGGATATGTCTCAGAGGGGAGAGATGCATAAAAACTCAGAAGGCTGCTTAACTTGACTGTGTCTTTCAGAGAGTCACAATTCTCCTGTTCAGCCAGTTCCACTTGGTAAATTGTATCCACATTTTCAATGTCAAGAGAAAATAGGTTATGAAAAGCTGTATGTCCTGTTCATGAAGATGAAGCTCTTTAAATCTAACTTGGAACTCCTTTTGCAATATTTTCAGTGAATCCACACATTTTGTTTGCGATTTCAATCAATGGTTTTTCCACTAACAGATTTTGATTTGTGCGGAGATGGCAAAAGTTTTCCTCCTTCATTTGTTTGATGAAGAGACCTAATTTTACTTAGAATGCTTTGACATGTGATTGCATTTCACAGATTAGCTTCCCCTTCCTTTGAAGTTGCACATTGAAATTGTTGAGTAGCTCTATTACATCTGTCAGAAAGGCAAGGTGCCATTTCCATTCTGCATCATTAAGCTATGGTATTTTTTTTTGTTTTTTGAAAGCAGAAAATTTCTAATATATATAATATATATATGTAATTATATATAAACATATGTATATATACAGTGCTACAAAAATATATACCAGCAATAACTTTGCCCACACAGAGACATAGGGAATGCAATGTGCAATGCAGACTGTACTACAGTCTAATTAGTGAAACTCCACTTTTATCTCAAACTCACACTGGTTCAGGTGCTATTAACCACTTGACATCTTCAGTGTTCTAGCTTCTTAATGACTAGATCTCTTTAAGAAATTTTGCGCTCTGCAACTTTAAGGGTTTATTGCACAGGCATACCACATAGTACAAACGATCAGGTCAACTTTCCCACCACATCTAGAGCTTTTGTTTAAGACTATTTGATTGTTTCTGCAACTTAAATTTTTTTTGTAAATTAATGAAAAGTATAGTAAATGTCAAATTTTTATTATCAGTTTTACAATACAGTGGTCCCTAAGCAGTGAAAAAGTCAATTACACCTGCAATTTTGTTCAGAGATCACAACAGTATAAACAAGGTTTACACAATATACAGCATATAACATTATACAACTGAATATAAATGTACTTATTGTATTTTAAATTGGGTTTTGCTGTTCCTCAGCTGTTTGTCATTGACCAGCAGGGGAGAATAGCAGGCAGCCCATCAAGAAATCAAAGATCACTCTGTTACACCCATCCAGCTTAACATCTTTCCTTTTCACCTCCTTTCCAGTCTTCCTCCTCTCCTGATTTTCCCCTTTCTCTCTATTCCATATTACTTCTTTCCTTATTCACACCATCCTTCTGTTTATCTTTCCATATTTCCTTCTTGTCTCCCTTCACTACATTTCTTCTTATCTACAATTCCTTCTATTCCTTCTGGTAGTGACCATGGGACTCACCTCTTAATAATGCTGTTAACTTTCTCCAAGCTACCTCTGTGCTGGATCTCTGTCTTCTTCACTCTCAGTTCCACTCTCTGACATTCTCTGCTCACAAGTCACCACGCAGGCGACCCTCCCAAATAATTCCTCTGAATTCTTGGTAGCTGAAGACTGGCTGCAATGTTCAGATCTTCTCACTGCCTGAAGGCTGGACATTGATTACAATAATTCCCTGCACTCTCTTACCGATGACTGTCCTGTAAAAAAAAAAAAAAAAACAAAAAAACAGGCAGCAGCTGGTCCAGTGGGCCAAGGGTCTGGATAAGTGTCCTCAGCAGACTGCATGTGAATGCGGGCTATAGTTTGAGTATCCCCTCATCCCATATTTATCTAATCTACATTATCTGCATTTATCTGCATTCTACCAACATAAGTGAACAAGTGTGCCATGTCTGAAAACACTGTTCAGGCAATTTGACACAACTCAAACCTCCACATAAAATATTTGAATCTTTTCATATTCCTCTATGTTAGAGCTGGGGGGCACTTTAATAGTGATTTCCTCACATTCTTTCCTCATACCGTTTTCCTGCACACTTTTATTTAACATGAAATATCTACTTCTAGAAGGCCTACCAAGTATATAACAGGTTCGCTTCTTCCTAGAGCTCAGAGTTGACCCTAGGGAAGTGCTGGATCTCTTGCATAATTTTTAATAAGCAGTTATTGTCAAATAGAAGAAGTTAAATCTTTATGCCTGTAGTGATTCATGATTATATTCTGACCATGGTAATCAGAGAAACTCATTCTATTTGGAATGGTAAAATGGCAAGTGCCTTTCTTTAGACTTACAAACTAGCACTAATTCAAATATGCCTACATATTTTATGAAGGAACCAAAGAAGTATTAGGAGTGTTTTCTGCCTTTGTCTCAGCTACTTTGCTTTATTGAATCTCAGATCATAAAACTAGTATATTTTCTGGAAGACATGTCATTTTTATTATTTAATTGCCTCTCAGTTGATATAAATGGCTGTTTAGATAAAAATAGTTTGAGCAGCTAATTAAGCCCAAATGATTAAATTCATCAATTAGTGTTTTATTATAATTTCTATTAAAATAAATATATTCAATAAAATGTTGTTAACTGCTGCACCTCAAATATTCTTTAAAATGTTTTATGGACAATTCACATTGGTCTCAATACAAATTATTTAAAAACAGCAGTAGGGTGTTTGCCTTGCACGTGGCTGACCTAGGATGGACTCCAATTCGATCCCCAGCATTGCAAAAGGTCCCCCAAGCCAGAAGTGATTTCTGAGCATAGAGCTAGGAGTAACCCCTGAGCATCACAGAATGTGGCCAAACAAGCAAATATATCTTTTTCATAAGATATGAAAAATAAACAGCCATTTTTTCTCTGATTAGAATTATTAACTTTTTCTATAATATGCTATATTATGCTAATGTTTTTCTGAAGTACTCAGGGCATATGATGGATGGAAATCAAATCAGAATCCCAATGGGGGCACAGGGAGAAATTTAGGCTTGCCCTCAAAATTAAGACACAGTTGGACTTAATGTTTGAAGTTATTGTACTCTTTCTTTAATACAATTTTGGAAATAATCAGTGTCATTTTATATTTGATGAAATAGCATGCCTGATAAGGATGGAATGTGTCACCTTGCTTCAAATTGAGAAGGCACAGCAGCATTCGACATGTCCTTTTAGTGTGAGATTGATATATGATGTAGGTAGGGTAAGGAGACATTGACACTAGCTTTCCCCAAAATGGAGAAATATGTCAGAAGGAAAGAGAAAGTATAAGAGACATTTCATAGATATAGAAGTACCAGGGGGGCCCGGGAGATAGTATGGAGGTAAGGCGTTTGCCTTTCATGCAAAAGGTCAT
>PVKC010010471.1:0-25709 GCA_004027635.1 Crocidura indochinensis | reverse complement strand
CTTAACACAACTCCCGGCAGATAGTTTTCAGACATCCTTGTTTTAAATTATCTTTATTTAAACATTGTGATTACAAATATGATGGTAGTTGTATTATTTCAGTAATGTAAAGAGCACCCCTCCCATCACCAATCTCCCAAACTCCCTCCACCCCACCCCACCCACACCGTACTCGAGACAGGCTTTCTACTTCCCTCATTCATTCACATTGTTAGGATAGTTCTCAATGTAGTTATCTATCTAACTGCACTCATCACTCTTTGTGGTGAGCTTCATGTCATGAGCTGCACCTTCCAGCCCTCATCTCTTTTTTGCAAAAATTATTGCAAAAAAATGTCTTTCATTTTTCTTAAAACCCATAGATGAGTGAGACTATTCTGCATCAATCTCTCTCTCTGACTTATTTCACTCAGCATAATAGATTCCATGTACATCCATGTATAGGAAAATTTCATGACTTCATCTCTCCTGACGGCTGCATAGTATTCCATTGTGTATATGTACCACAGTTTCTTTAGCACTCATCTATGTCTATGCAAAAAAGGAAAATAGGATATTGCTACAAAGTATTTGATATGCTAAAAGACTCATGGGTGAGAGGGCTTTAGACAATTAATTGGTGTAGGCAGGTTTCTATAGGGGAGAGAATGGAATAGGTTCATGAGGGGATTGAATCTGAGTCTGTCCAGGATCAGCCACATGAATATTCTGAGACTGATTCTTCAGGTATAAGATTAATTAATCTTTGATAAAGAATCAAGAAATAAAAAGTGAGTAAGAAAAGCTTCTTCAACAAGTGCTGTTGGTCAACTGGTCAACTACATGCCAAGAAAAAATAAAAACAACTTACACCTCTTTTTAACACTGTGCACAAAGTCAAATCAAAATGAATTAAAGAACTTGATATTAGATCTGACATCAGGTATATAAAAGAAAATATAGGCAGAACTCTTCATGACATTGAACTCTTCATGACAACAACATAATCAAGGATGAACACCACTGACCAATCAAGTGGGAAGCAAAGATAACCAATGAGACTACATTAAACTAAGAAGCTTCTGCATCTTAAAGGAATGAGGACTAGGATACAAAGACCGATCACAGAAAAACTACTTATATAGTATCCATCTGTTCAGGGGCTAATATCTAAGATAACATAGACACTGGTAGATTTTAACAAGAAAAAAAATGTAACCCCATTCAAAAATGTGTAGAGATGAACAGAAAGTTCCTTAAAGAAGAAATACAGATGGCCAAAAGGAACATGAAAAAAATAGTCCACATCATTCATTAATCATCAGAAATATGCAAATCAAAACAACACCACAGAGACTGACACATGCCACAAAGAATAAGAACAACCAAAAAAAAAAAAAATAGGAATAAGAGCAACCAGTGCTAGTGTGAATGCAGGGCAAAAAAGGATTTTCATTTACTGCTGGTGGGTATGATAACTTATCTAGTCTTTTTGTAAAACAATTTGAACATTCCTCTAAAGACTAGAAATTGAACTCCTAGATGACCCTTTAATACCATTCTTGGGAATATACTCTCAGGACCCAAAAATACAATACAGAAGAGCCCTATACATGCCTATGCTCATTGCATTATTATTAACAATAGCCAGAATCTGGAAATAATCCAAGTGTCTGAGAATAGATGAGTGGATAAAGATACCACAATACCTCTAGATAATGGAATACTATGAATACTATTAGTAAAAATTAAGTCATAAAATTTTGCTCATAAATGGATGGATATGGATGAAATGAATCAAAAGAGGAGGGATATACAGAATTATAGAATGATTGTACTCATTTGTGGGATGTTAAAAAATAGAAAGTATGGGTCCGGAGCAATGGCACAGCAGTAGGGCATTTGCTTTGCACGTGGCCAATCCAGGACTGACTTTGGCTTGATCTCTGGCGTCCCATATGGTCCCCGAGCCAGAAGCAATTTCTGAGTGCATAGCCAGGAGTAAACCCCGAGTGTTACAGGGTGTGGCCCAAAAAGAAAAAAAAAGATATTATGGTAATAATATCCAGAAAATAGAGCTGAGGGCCATGGTAGGAAGCTTGCCACAAAGAGCAGGGGAGTGCAGTTAGTGCAGAGAAGGAACTTCTCTGACAATGATAGGTGGAAATGATCAATCTGGACAAGAATCAGGTGCTGAAAGAAGGTAAAGTGATATGCATGATACCCTTTGATTAACAA
This sequence comes from Crocidura indochinensis, assembly GCA_004027635.1. NCBI lineage: Eukaryota > Metazoa > Chordata > Mammalia > Eulipotyphla > Soricidae > Crocidura > Crocidura indochinensis. The sequence goes on along the minus strand of PVKC010010471.1, from coordinate 23,492 downwards.
TATCGCAAACTATAGTCTCTAAATGGGGGGGGGGAGGAGGATAGTGTGTAGGCCATAAGCCTACTCCTGTCCCTTTAACGGTGCTGAAGTTAGTTATGAGATGCCCCCTGTAACTTCTGCAGGAGGGCAGTTGAGACTGGGGTATATAGAGCCAGAGCTTGCCTGTTGGTTGAAAGGAAGCCTGCAAGGCTGGGGGCCCAAAGGACTAGCCAGCTGGCTAGCCTACCAGCCTGTTTGCCAGCCTGATGCTGCAGAAAATCAAGTCTAGTGAGAACCTGCCTCCCTGCTTGCCTGAATGCCTGCTTAGCCATGTTCTTGCTATTGCTGTTATTTCTGTGCCTCATGGTTGTATGGTTTCTTGGTTTCTCTCTCTGGATCAGTGTGTCTCTTGCTCCAGGCTCTCTCTTTCTCTCATTAAATGTTTAGTTGTAAATAACCCTGCTTCTGACCCTTTTACCTGAGGTTTACTTAGCCCAACATTTGTTGGGGGGCTCAATCACCTGTAGAAGAACATAATGCAGGTACACTTTATCTACACTATAATGTACACTGCTTCATGTACACTATTGCATTGAAAGTCAGACAAATTGTCCATACTTGTTCTATCTGTGCTCCTTTACACTGCAATTCCCCCCCTTCCCACATGGCTGGAGCTAACACCTGAGGTCTGTAGACAAATGAATTATGGCAAATGAATATCACTCATTCTAACCAAACAAACCATTTCTACATATAGTTATTGGTATGTATTCTCATTTTTTTATGGGCCTCATTTATATGACTTCAGAAAGAGCCGAAATCATTTGTTCCTTTTTATTACAATGCTTTTCTGTCATGGATATTCCTAATACTCTTAAACTGATAATGGTCCAGCCTACACTAGTAAAACTTCTCAATTATTTTTCAATGAAAAGCAAATAAAAGATATCAGTAGTATCCCCTATAATCCTCAGGAACAAGCCAATGTTGAACATGTTCATAGGATTCTCAAAACTAAATTATTGAAAAAACAGGATAAGGGGTATGCCTCAGCTTAATTTCTATCCTTAACATTATTTTCTTTAATTTTTTTTTAAATTTACCTCAAGGAGAACTCCATATAATTGCAAGGGCCCGGGAGATAGCATGGAGGTAAGGCATTTGCCTTTCATGCAAAAGGTCATCAGTTCAAATCCCGGTGCCCCATATGGTCCCCCGTGCCTGCCAGGAGCAATTTCTGAGCATGGAGCCAGGAGTAACCCCTGAGCACTGCCGGGTGTGACCCCCCCCAAAAAAAACAGTCTGTTCATCTAGAACTCCATATAATTGCTAAAGGACACCTTTAAGAAGATGTACAGGGCCCGGAGAGATAGCACAGCGGCATTTGCCTTGCAAGCAGCCGATCCAGGATCAAAGGTGGTTGGTTCGAATCCCTGGTGTCCCATATGGTCCCCTGTGCCTGCCAGGAGCTATTTCTGAGCAGACAGCCAGGAGTAACCCCTGAGCACCGCCAAGTGTGGCCCAAAAACAAAACAAAACAAAAAAATAAGATGTACAGCCTCAGAAAAACAATTCACCTATCTCCTTGAAAATTGACAAAGAATGGGTATTAGATAATCCAATCATTTGAGGAAAAGATTATGTTTATATGTCTACAAAAGGCAGTCTATAAAGGAAACTCTGGGTTCCATTACACCTCACCAGAAGTTGACATCTAGGAGATTACTTTAGTACAGGAATCAAAATGCAGTTATTTATCCCTTTGACACAATAAGAATCCAATTTTGTCATTTTCCCTATCCTTGTTTTAGGTAGATATCAAAATGTGGAACTCTGACAACCCCACAACACTCAATGCCAACAGGAACTACTCAGATAATTTTAATATCCAGTACCTAAAAGATCTGAGCTTTCACTTCTTGAGGGAAGATAATTATAAGTTTAGCTTTTTGGTAAGGATTTAACAACCTTTTGCACTTGGGTCACATTTGAAAATAAAAATTTTTGTTCTAGTAGTCCTTTGTTTGTTATAGTAGTTCATTAATGTTTCAAATTTTCTCTCTTAGACTATTTTTTATCATGAAACTGACAAATTTTATTAATGACTCATTTTATACACAAAATGTTTTCTTTTTAATGATATCTATTTAAGCACCATGATTACAAACATGTTTGTAGTTGGGTTTCAGTTATAAAAAAAGAACACACCCTTTCACAGGTGTAATCTTCCCTCCAACAATGACCTCCATCTCCCTCCTCCCCACCCCCTGCCTGTATTTGAGACAAGCATTTTATTTATCTCACTCACTACCATTGTGATGATAGGTGTTAGTGTAGTTATTTATTTTTTTTTTGTTTTTTTTTTTTTTGGGTCACACCCGGCAGTGCTCAGGGGTTACTCCTGGCTCCATGCTCAGAAATTGCTCCTGGCAGGCACAGGGGACCATATGGGGCACCGGGATTCCAACCGATGACCTTTTGCATGAAAGGTAAACACCTTACCTCCATGCTAACTCCCGGGCCCCTAGTGTAGTTATTTCTCTAACACCATTCACCATTTTTTGTGGTAAGCTTCATATAGTGGCCAGTCCTTCCAAACCTCATCTCTATTGTCTTTGGGTGTAATTAAAATAATGTATTTTATTTGTCTTAAATCCCATAGATGAGCGAGACTATTCTGTGATTATCTCTCTCCCTCTAATTTATTTCACTCAGCATATTAGTTTCCATGTCCATACATGTGTAGTAATATTTCATGAGTTTATTTTTCCTGACAGCTGCACAGTATTCCATTATGTATATGTACTATAGTTTCTTTAGTCTCTTATCTGTTGTCAGGATTCTGAGTTGTTTCTAGATTCTGGCTATTATAATTACCTTTTTGATGAATATTGGTGTGTATAAGGCATTTATTAATTGAGTTTTGTGTTCCTAGAGTATATCCCTAGGAGTGGTATAGCTTGATCATATGGAAATTCAATTGCCAATTTTTTTGAGAAATCTCCATATTGTTTTCCATAAAGACTGAACTAAACAGCATTCCCACCAGCAGTGAATGAGAGTTCCTTTCTCCTCACATCCCTGCCAGCACTGATTGTTTTGTTCTCTGTGATGTGTGCAAGTCTCTGTGGCACAAAATGATATCTCATTGCTGTTTTGATTTGCATCTCCCTGATGATCAGTGTGATGTGGAACATTTTTTCATGTGTCTTTGTGTCTTTTGGCCATTTGCATTTGTTCTTTGAGGAAGTGTCTTTATTTCTTCTCCCCATTTTTTTGATAGGGTTAGAGTTTTTTCTTATCAAGTTCTGTCAGTACCTTATATATCTTAGATATTAGCCCCTTATCTGAAGGGTATTGGATGAATAGTTTCTCCCATTCTATGAATAGCTTTTGTATCCTAGTCACTATTTCCTTTGAGGTGCAGAAGCTTCTCCACTTAATATAGTCCCATCGGTTTATCTCTGCTTCGACTTGTTTGGAGAGTGATGTCTTCTCTTTGAAGATGCCTTTATTCTCAATGTCATGGAGTGTTTTATGTACATGTTCTTCTAGATACTTTATGGTTTTGGGTATGATATCAAGATATTTAATCTATTTGCATTTAATCTTTGTGCATGGTATTAGATGGAGGTCCAAGTTCACTTTTTTGCATGTGAAAGCCTTGTCTCCTACCAGATTTCAGAGGAAAGGCTTTTAGTTTATCTCCATTAGGAATATTTGCCATTGATTTGTGGTAGATGGTCTTGACTATGTTGAGAAAAGTTCCTTTTATTTCCTTCTTGTTGAGTTTTTATTTACCACAACCCCCTTGTTGAGAGTTGTTATCATGAATGGGTGTTGAACCTTATCGAATGCTTTTTCTGCATCTACTGATATGATCGTATGGTTTTTATCTCTCCTTTTGTAGATATGATGTATTATGTTGATTGATTTACATTTGTTAAACCATTCTTGCATTCCTGGAATGAAATCTACTTGGTCATGATGTGTAATCATCTTGATGAGGCATTGGATCCTATTTTGTTGATGATCTTTGCATTCTGTGTTCATCAGGGATATTGGTCTGTAGTTTTCTTTAATTGCAGCATCTCTGTCTGTCTTTGATATAGGGTGAAGTTAACATCATAAAAACTATTTGTGAGTGTTTCTGTTTCTTCAATTTTCTGAAAGAGTCCTGAAAAGGATTGGTAGTAGTTCCTCTTGAAAGATTTGAAATAATTCGTTAGTGAATCCATTTGGGCCTGGGCTTTTGGTAAGACTTTTGATTACCATTTTAATTTCCTCAATAGTGATGGATATGTTTAGATATGCTAGATCATTCTGATTATGAGTCCAAGAATTTATCCATTTCTTCCAGGTTCTCATGTTTGTGACAGAGTTTCTCAAAGTAGTCTCTCATTGCCTTTGAATTTATTTAATATCTGTAGTATCTCTCTTCATTTCTTTGTGAGTTACTAGTGTTTATCAATCTTGTTTATATTTTCAAAGAACCAACTTTTGCTTTCATTGATTCTTTTTGAATTTTTTTTTTTGGATTTCCACTTGATTGATTTCTGCTCTAAGTAATAAGCTTTATTATTTCCTTCAGCCTAGCTATTTTTGACTCATTTTGTTGATCATTTTCTAATTTTATAAGCTGTGTCATTAAGTTATTTATGTAGCTCCTTCTTCCTTCTTGAGGTGTGCTTGCAAAGCTATAAATTTTCCTCTTCATACTGCTTTTGCTGTATCCCACAAATTCTGATAATTTGTGTCTTTTGATTTCCTCTTTTATTTCATCTCTGAGCCACTGGTTGTTCAGTAGGAAGCTGCTTAATTTCTAGGTGTTAAAGATTTTCTTTCATGCCCCTTTGTAGTTCACTTCTAATTTCAGTGCATTGTGATTTGAGAAGGTAGTCTGCATAATTTCTGTCATATTGATTTTATGGAGATATGTTTTATAGGTCAGTATGTGGTCTATCCTGGAGAATGATCCATGTGCTTTGGAGAAGAATGTGTATCCAGTTTTCTGGGGATGGAGTGCCCTATATATGTCTACTAAGCTACTTTTCTTCCATTTTTCCTTTCAGAGCTAGTATATTCTTATTGGGTAATTTCAGCCAGGTTGACATATAAAGGGGTGACAGGGCAGTATTGAGGTCTTCCACTGTTACTGTGTTGCTATTTATGTCTTCATTCAGATTTGTCACTATTTGTATTAAATATTTTGCTAGTCCCTCATTGGGTGCGTAAATGTGTAGGAGGGTGATTTCTTCCTGTTGTACATATTCCTTGATTATTAAGAAATGTCTTGGGCCGGGCAGTGGCACTGGAGGTAAGGTGCCTGCCTTGCCTGCGCTAGACTAGGACGGACCGTGATTCAATCCCCCGGTTTCTCATATGGTCCACCAAGCCAGGAGCGACTTCTGAGCGCATAGTCAGGAGTAACCCCTGAGCATCACCGGGTGTGGCCCAAAAACCAAAAAAAAAAAAAAAGAAGTGTCCATCTTTGTCCCTTGTAACTTTTCTAAGCCTAAAGTTTGTGTCACTTGATAATAATATGGCCACTCCAGCTTTTTTAAGGGAGTTGTTTGCTTGGATGTTGTCCTCCAACCTTTGATTGATGTTTTGGATTGTCCTCCAACATTTGATGTTTGTTCTGGCTATTCAGATGTGTTTCTTGTAGGCAGCAAATGTTGGATTCAGCTTTTTAATACATTTTGCCACTGTGTTTCTCTTAACTGGTGCATTTAGTCCATTGATGTTCAAAGAGATAATTTTCTTAGGATTTAGTTTCCCATGTTTATGTAGGACTTTGGTGTGTCTCTTGATCTGTCTTGTCTTAAAGTAGACCTTTCAGTTTTTCTCTTAAGGCTGGTTTTGAGTCTGTAAAGTTTCTGAGCTGTAGTTTATTTGTAACTTCTTGACTGCTCTGCACTGGTAAGTTACATCATCAGCTGAAATCCTTCAGATCTGACCTACCTGAAGCTTTATCTGCAGTGGGGAACAATGCTTGGACAATACTGTTATGTATTCCTAACCCCAGTTTTTAATTTAACAAACAAAAATGGGAATATTGTAGGAATTTAGCTGTAAGGCTATCAGACATAAATATGCTCCTGCCCCTTTAAGGGCAAAGCAATCAGGCATGAGATGCCCCCAATAACTTTATATTTTATAAAGAAACCAGATATAAGTATATAAGGCCTGAGCAGAAGTGTTGGATGTCCTTTGCCAAATTGTCCCTGCCACACTAAGACCTGTTGGATTGCCCGAGAAACTGCCTGCCTAACTCCCTGCTCCTACTGCTTTTTGCTGCTTCTACTACTGTGAAAGGAGTTACATGATACATGTTACATACCTTTCAGTAACAATATTGCAAACCACAGTGTCTAAAAGGAAAAATAAAGAAGAGAAAGAGGGAGAGAGAGAAGAGAGAGGAAGATAAAGAAAATAAAAATGTCTGCTATAGGGGCCGGAGAGATAGCATGGAGATAAGGCATTCGCCTTTCATGCAGAAGGTCATTAGTTCCAATCCTGGCATCCCATATGGTTTCCTGAGCCTGCTTTGAGCGATTTCTGAGCGTGGAGCCAGGAGTAACCCCTGAGCGCTGCCGAATGTGACCCCAAAGCAAAGGAACAAAAACAAAATGTCTGCTATAGAGGCAGTCAGGGAGGAGGGTGGGGGGAAGGGGAGAGGGAAACTGGGACTATTGGTGGGAGGAAATGTGCATTGTTGAAGGGATGGGTATAACGCATTGTATGACTGAAACTAAATCACAACTTTCTATGTGTCACACACTGATTCAGTTAAAAATTATTTTATAAAGAAACCAGATTTTTTTTTAATGATCACAGCTTCATACTTACTGACTTTCTTTCTCTCTCTCTTCTCTCTCTCCTCTCAATATTCTAAAATCTATTTCCTGGCTACTTCCAGTTCTTTGCTGGTGCTCACGGGTACTATGCATTTCAGCCATACACTGGGGAACATTTGTTGCCATGCATCAAATCTGAGCCTTTTGAATGCAAACCATGAGCTCAGTCCATTGAACTATCTCTTTAGACCCTCATTTTTAATCATTTATAATAATATTTTTATTTAAACACCATGGTTACAATCATGTTTGTAGTTGGTTTTTAGTTATAAAAAAGAACACCCTCCTACCCCCCTTCACCATTGCAACCTTCCCACCACCAAAGCCTTCCATCTCATTCCTCCCCACCTCCAGCCTGTACTCAAGACAGCCATTCTGTTTCACTCACTATCATTGTTATGATAGTTGTTAGTGTAGTTATTTCTCTAACTGCACTCACCATTCTTTGTGGTAAGCTTCATATCAGTGGCTGGTACTTCCAAATCTCATCTCTATTGTCTCTGGGTATTATTACAATAATGTCTTTTATTTGTCTTAAATCCCAGATTTAAGTGAGACCTCATTTTGTTTTTGAGTTTCATTTGTTTTTATGTTTCTTCTAATTGAATCCAGGGCCTCACACAACAATTGCTCCTTCATTGTGCTACATCTCAGGTTGTTCAAATTATTTAGAGAGTAGATACTGTTAGAAACAGACATTGGAGTGTGCCAATGTCTTACCCAGTAGGCATTTTAGTCATCTATTACATTTGTGTGTGTGTGTTGTGTGTGTGTGTGTGTGTGTGTGTGTGCATGTGTGTGTGGTTGGGGAACATCATAGCTATACCTGGTGTACTCAAGAAGTGATGATGCAGTGCTGGACTCAAACCAGTCCCTGTGCATGCCAGGCACCTGCTTTTATTCTTTGAGCTCTAGTCCTGATCTCTTTAGTAAGCTTTTTAAGGTTCTTACTCTCTACATAGAATCTTTTGAAAAGTATCTCTTTCAAAAACTGACACTATTTTAAATTTTTGATTAGTACCTCTTCCATGTTGTGAATCAAGCAGTACCCAGCTGGCTATTTTAAGTCAAAGCCATCTTCTTTATTTTTTTTCTAGTTCTTCGCCAATTATTCCCCACACACACCCATCCCGCCAGCCCCATCTTCTCTTTGCTCTTTGTGGTATTCATAAGAATGTGCCTCTTAGATCTGCAATCACAGGAAACATAATTAACCTATGGCCTCAGTAGCTGTGCTTTGAAATTCATTACTGCATTTGTTCTGAGGTCATATTTCCCATGGGAGACTCCTAGCTAATAGCTGAACACATCAGTTAGTGGCTGAGAACTGAGAACAGGATACTAAAACACACATTTCTGGTGAGGAGAACCTCTCCTGATAGATAGCATTTAATTCAGTGTCACAATCAAGGTAGCCATTACAATGAGCAATTTATCCCCTAGTCAATTGGTTGAAATGTATATATTTATTTAAATAAATAAATAAGGACATAAAATTTCTTTTGAGATGAAAAGCCTACTGATACCACAGAGATTGTCTGATTTGAATCTTGTAAAGTCAGGCGAGTAGGGCAAACTTGGATCAGGGCCAAACTAAATAAGTCTCCTGGAACACTTGGAAGCATTTTGTATTCTTTCTAGATGACCACTTTTCCAAGAAAAGAACTACTAGTGCTATCTAGAGCACTGCTTCTGCTTCTCTAACATGAATATTCATACACATCATCTGGGGACCTTGGGAAACTGAATTCTAATAAGGCCTGAAAGTTTCATTTCTAGTACATACCTTGCAATGCCACTGCTGTTCATTTCCTTCCCACATAGAATAACAACATCGAGATCTGAAATATATTGACTAGTAGGTGGGGAAGGAAAAGGGTACACAATCTACAGTCAATGATACCCTATGATTTCTATAGTCGAACAGATATACACAGTCATGTATATACAAACATCCAAATCAGAAGTCTTAGATCCTGTGGCCATTTATGTGGCAATATGCACAAAGCAACCACAAGAAACTATGCACAGCCATATTGGGTACTGGGAAAGCTGAAGAAATGGCACAGTTGTATGCAAAATAGTTTTGTAGACAAATATTTTAGTCTGGCCAAAGGGACTTTAAAAAAGTAATTGAATAAGATGGAAGACATACAGATGCCCCCCCCCCCTTTTTCTGAGTCAGGGATTAAACCCAGGGTCTCAAACATATAAAGCAAATTATCTACTGTTTAGCCTACACCCCCAGTCCATTGTCTATTCTGATTTTTATTGTAACACTCAAGTTGTTCATAGTCATTTCAGGCATTAAATGTTCAAATACCAGGGGCCTGAGAGATAGCATGGAGGTAGAGTGTTTGCCTTGCATGTGAAAGGACTGTGGTTCGAATCCTAGCATCCCATATGGTCCCCTGTGCCTGCCAGGAGAGATTTCTGGGCGTAGTGCCAGGAGTAACCCCTGAGTGCTGCCAGGTGTGACCCAAAAACAAACAAACAAAAAAAAGGTTCAAATACAAATCCCACTACCAGTGTGACATTACCATCACCACTGTCCCCAGTCTCCCACCCACCACCATAGTCTGCCCCTGGCAGAAACAAATTTCATTCATATTGTTTGTTAGAACACAAAGGCAAATGGAATTATAAAAACTTACATCAACACAGATCAATTTGAAATGATTGTTATATCTCTCCACTGTGTTAAGAAAGTCAGGGTCTAAGGAGTCACTGGGAAATGGTTGGTGCTTGCTGAGCCTTGTAGGATCAGTGAGCTTAATAAATTTCCCTGTAACTTTCCATAAGGTTTCCCATGATCCTACAGACTGACAATACTATGAAATTTTCAAGTCCAGGATTTATAGATCTGAAACAAATTTGGTGGTTTGGTAGTTTAATAAGATTAAGTAGGGGGTAGTGTGTGGTATTATGCTGCTGTAGATCTTGCAGAAAGGGTCATCTGCCCCTCAAACCCCTCAACCCCTTTCTGAGAATTCCGGAGGCATTAATTAGCCCAGACTGGGGTTATTTGGGAAGTATAGGCGACTATTACTTTCTTTTGGAACTTGGAAGAGGACCTGAGCTTTTATTTTTTCAGGGGAGGAGGGCTGGGAAAATGGTGGGTGTGGGTGTGGCCTGCTGGGTTTTCTGGCTTCGAGGTGTGTGTGTGTGTGTGTGTGTGTGTGTGTGTGTGTGTGTAGTGTATATATGTATATATATCTGGTGTGTGTGTGTGTGTGTGTGTGTGTGTGTGTGTGTGTGTGTGTGTGTGTGTGTGTGTATAGGAAGGTCGGCTCAACCTCCTTCCAGAAGAAAGTTTGATCTCACCTGAGAGAGGATTTAGTTGCTCTTATTTTATTTCAGTCGTGGAGCTGTATCATTTCTGTTGGAGGGTGTAAGATGTGATGTTGGATTGCTGTAGTTCATGCAGAAGGGGAATCTGGCCTCTCTCCCTTTCTGAGAGTGCCAAAAAGTATCAGTCTGGACTGGCAACCTAAAAAGTACTGGTGGCCCTTATTTTCTTTTCGCCCATAGTTCATTCTTAGCTGGTTAGTGTTTAAGAAAGAACAAAACTGAAGCAAGAAGTTGGCACTTGACAGGCAAAGTACATGTGGTATGTGTGTCTGTGTGTGTGTGAGGTACATTCCAGAGAGAGAGATGGTGGTTGTACAAAATATCCTACAGGTGGTGTCTCAGAGGTGTGACCAGAGGAGAGAAGCAACTGGGCATATCTATGAATAATGTCTATTTCCCCAGTGCTAGACTGAAATATGACAAAGTCTAAAGTGCAAGTGGCTAGACCATAAAATGCATTACTGTCCATATTTATGGTTAACCTTTTTTTTTCCAATTTGAAAGTTGTTTATTAACTGACCAGTTTACAAAAATAAGGAAGGTGCCTTATTTCATCCTTCTAATAAGCTGGATTCCCTATTGACAGCAGGTCCACCTTTGACAAAATGGATGGCCTTTTTCTCCATTACATCTTGAGAAGATAATTTAAAGGGCCAGAAAAAGTTGTTTCTCTGAAGCATTTTCAACAGTATAGATCTCATACATAAGATCCTCCATACAGATGCAATGTTAAATAAAAGTTTGTGTAGTTGAATGAGCTTGGAAAGACAGAACAGTGGAAAAAACACTTGTCTTGCACCTGGATGACCCAGATTTAATCCCCAAGTATGCCAGGTATGATTCCTGAGCATAGAAACAAGAATAACCTAATAACAGATGAGTATGCACCAAGACCAAAAAATGTTTGAGGGGCCAGAAAGTACAGCATGCAAGGTGCTTGCCTGGCATCTGACCAATATGGGTTCAATTCCTGGTAACCTATATTGTCCCCAGGGTTCTACTAGGAATGATCCCTGATCATAGAGCCAGGAGTAAATGGTGAGCATTGCCAGGTGTATCCTCAAAAACCAAAAATAATCCCTTCCTCACACCTATATTCATTGCAGCACTATTTACTATAGCCAGACTCTGGAAACAATCAAGATGCCCTTCAACAGATGAATGGCTAAAGAAACTATGGTACAAATACTCATGGACTATTATGCAGCCACCAGGAGAGATGAAGTCATGAAAGTTTCCTATACATGGATGTACATGGAATTTATTATGCTGAGTGAATTAAGTCAGAGGGAGAGAGATAGACACAGAATAGTCTCACTGATCTATGGATTTTAAGAAAAATTTAGGGACATTATTGTAATAATCTCCAGAGACAATAGACATGTGGACCTCTGGCCCCCAATATGAAGCTCACCACAAAGAGTAGTGATGCAGTTACAAAAATAACTACATGAACAACTATCATGATAATCATTTTTTTTTTTGGTTTTTAGGTCATACCTGGCAGTGCTCAGGGGTTACTCCTGGCTCTGGGCTCAGAAATCGCTCCTGAAAGGCCCGGCAGACCATATGGGATGCTGGGATTTGAAACACCATTTGTCTTGGATTGGCTGCGTGCAAGGCAAACGCTCTACCGCTGTCCTATCTCTCTGGCCCCTATCATGACAATCTTATGAGTGAGAGATAGAATGCCTATCTCAAATACAGGCAAGGGTTGGGAAGGAGAGAGGAGGGCATTGGTGGTGGGAATGTTGCACTGATGAAGGGGGGTATTCTGTTTATGACTGTAATCCAAGTACAATCATGCTTGTAATTATGGTGCTTAAATATTTTATATATTAAAAAGACTCCAAAATAAAATAAAAATAAAATTATTTATTTATTTATTTATTTTTTTTTTTGGTTTTTGGGTCACACCCGGCGACGCTCAGGGGTTACTCCTGGCCATTCGCTCAGAAGTCGCTCCTGGCAGGCACGGGGGACCATATGGGGAACCGGGGATCGAACCGCAGTCCGACCTAGGTTAGCGCAAGCACCTTATCTCCAGCGCCACCGCCCGGCCCCGAAAAATAAAATTATTTTTATACAACTTATTTCCATGTGATTCCCATTCTGTAAAAAATAAATTATTATTATTTAAGCTTATAATTATGATTTTTATCTTTTTTTTGTTTGTTCTGGGGCCACACCTGGCAATGCTTGGGGGTTACTCCTGGCTCTGTTACTACTGGTCATGTTTATTGGGGATTGAATGTAAGGTTAATATCTTACCTGTTGTACTATTGCTCAGGGTATACTATATCTCCTTCTCTTCCTTCTTCTCTACCCTTCACCCTACTGACAGATCTTTGGTCTGGTTAATGTTAAACTTTAGATTTCACAATACTGTTTTTCTTTCTCTAATCTCCTATTCATTATACATAATACTAACGTGAATTACATATTGGCATTTTGGTGTGATTCAAGCTAATATTTGATTTGAAGACAATATTATGAACACATCAATTCTATTTAATTCGGGCTTGTAGAAGAAATGGCTACAATTCTGAGCTGCTTTATAATCCTAGCAAAGTTACTTTGGCTCTTTGTGTTTCCATTTCTTCTTGATTAAAATGGAACGATTAGGGGCCAAAGTAACAGTACAGCAACCAAGGTGCCTGTCCTGCATTTGGCCAACCTGTGTTTGATCCCCAGCACCACTTATGGTCCTGAGCCTGTCAAATAGTGATTCCTGAGTGCAAAGACAAGCTTTGAGCACAGCCAGGTGTGACAAAGACAAAACCAAACAAAACCAAAAATAAATTGAAAACAGTACTTACCTTACATGGTGGTTTTAGCATTGAAAATTAATCTTTGTAAAGCATATCACTGTGACATATACTGTGACATATCTCAGTGACATACACAATAGCAATCCCCACAAATTCCTAGAATCTGTGCAGGAGTTAATAAAGAATGATACAGGGTCAGAGGATAGTGCTCTGAAAAATTGGAGTGACCCCAAAGCAAAAAGCTAGAAACCCTAAGCAACCCAGGTGCTGCCAAAAAGAAAAAGGAAAAAGAAATGGGTTTATCTAGAGAGCATATTGCTGGAAAGTCATAAGATTACACCTTGAGGAGTCAGACAATACAAAGGTTAAGGTGCTTGCTAGTTAACAGTCATATTGCTAGTACAGATCCATGCACCAAATATTATGGTTCTCCAGTCCCTGAGCACCACTAAGCATGGCTACTAATTGCCCTTGGATGTGGCCTAAATAGACAGAATATACCTAAATGTTATGCATTTGGAAGTAGAGATATTATTATATACTTATAATAGCTGGGTGAATTTTAGTTGAAATTTTATTTAAAAAATCTAAAGATCCTCTTGACTAGGAAGAAATTTCAGCTTGAATCTATTGGTAGAATGTTTCTTGATTTATTTACAATGATGTTCAAGTAAAAAAACAGGTTTTCATAGGCATCTCAATCTAACATGATGTTAATTAAATTAAGTCTCAGGTAAAACAACTGTCACATGAGATTTACATTATTTACATTAGTATAGCCTGTGCTAGAGAAAGACAAAAATTTCAAAGTGCGGTTAGTTCTAAAGTATATTTTTGATAATCCAGCCTGAATACTGCATTTGGATAACAAGGTTAAATAAAGGTTCTAATAAGACAAACAGCGACAATTTAAATAAATCAGATGTTTTTGTCGAAGATTACTCTGTGATTTTCTCCAATTATTCATGACATTTCACCCATTCATATTGTGATATGCTTTAATAGTGGAAGGGGGAAAAAAAAAACCCTTGTCTCCTTGTTTATTCTTTGTTCTCAAGGAGATAAGCTGTTTATAAAGATACTTTATTTGTTATTTAAATCACTTTTACTGAAGTTGTTTATTTCCTTGTTTCAGTTTCTAAAAATATTGCGACAATTGTAATGCTTCTTAGAGATGTCTATTCAATTCAAAGTGATTTGTACTGAAATTCTTTGCTAAATGGGCACAGGTGCTGATGTGTATAACATGATAAAATGAACCAAAACTTAAAGAAATGGTTATACTTGTGTCAACTTTTGAGATCTGTGATTCAAAATATTTTAGACTGAAGTCTTGATAGATGTAAATGTCTTCTTCTAGACTTGGAATTTTCTAAGTATTTAATAATAGTGATAATAAATTATAACACCAAAAGTATAAGCAGAAAACTTATATAATTTAAACTGAGAAATCTATTGCTTAGAAAATGCCCTTTAATCACTTTGTAGGACTTTTAAAATCATAATTATATAAAAGTAATTACATTAAAATAATTTATTAAATATTAAATTAATATTAAATATTAATTTAAATATATTAAAGCTGAAGAGCAGTACTTGTAAACAGAATTATAAATTTAAAATCATTAAACAAACACAGGAAATTTCTCCTGTTTTTATCTTTGCTATGCATAAAATTACCTCCACAATAGTTTGATGATTGGTTACTACATAGGATTATATCATACAACTTTATATTAGGAGTTTTACTAACCAATCTATAACCTTAAACTATATCTTATCATAACTAATCAAAAGGATTGATGTGTGAAATAAAGCTAAATGAATTTTATATTTAAAGAGACAATTGATCATTTCTATGAATTAAAGCTTCAAAATCCAGCTGAGTTGATTTGGATTAAAGAAATGAAGCCTGATACCATAAATTATAGTATGTACTCCTGCTGAGTAAGCTCTGGATATTGCAAACGCAGATATGTGCACACACATTTCTCCCTTTGAAGTTGATGACAATTGCTTGGTCTGAGTGAGATACATGCTGAGAAAATTGGGTCTTTACAATTGGTGCGTATTGACTTAGAGGTCTTGTCACACTTCCCTTATCTGATCCTTTAGTTTTTCTGGACTTGGTCTGGCAGAAGACAATCAACTGTGGAAAGAACCCTTCTTAGATTAAATAAATCCCATTTAAGGTATTTCAGGTTTCATTACTTAGAGTCTAGGCTGAGAACATCTCTGCTATTAAGTTAAGTAAATAAAACTCACCTTGATTTAAAACTTATCCAAGTATCTCCCCAGAAGAGATAGCAAAATATTTTGAAAGCAAAATAAAACATGCCTAGATAATACCTTTGAAGTGTAGGCCAAATCCTGGCTATTTGTTTTGTTTTGTTTTTGAGCCACACCCGGTGATGCTCAGGGGTTACTCCTGGCTAAGTGTTCAGAAATCGCTCCTGGATTGGGGAACCATATGGGACACAGGGGAATTGAACTCTGGTCTGTCCTAGGTTAGTGTTGCACTACCACTCTGGCCCTAAGTCCTGGTAATTTCTGAATGTGGACATCCAAGAGCAAGTGCAAATACTTAGAAACCAATGAATTAATATAATTAATTGTATAACCAATAAATTAATATAATTTTATCATTGCACCTTGGAGTTTTAAAGAAGACTATGTTTTAGTTCACTTTTAGTTATTCTAAGTAGTCTTCTAAAAATACTTTTATTTAAACATCTTGATTACAAATATGATTGTAGTTGGGTTTCAATCTTATAAAGAACACCTGCCTTCACCAGTGCAACCTTCCCATCACCAATGTCCCAAATCTCCCTCCTCCCCATGCCCCCTGCCTGTATTTGAGACAGGCTTTCTACTTCATTCATTCACACTCAAAGTAATCTTAATAACTGAAAAGTATTTAGTATATTTTTTTGCTTAGATGCATTGCAACAAACCTAATTAATTGACAGAATTGAATTGGTCAAGACCATCACCAAGTGGCAATACAATATAAGAGACATGGTTTACTTTTAGATGTGATATGAAGGCCCTTTGAAGATGATCTCATTATAGAAATAAGCATCCACTTCCTATTACTGTTTGGCTGACTTCGAGAAGAAACAGTATATGTGGTGTCTGGGGTAAAACACAATCTTTGACCATTTTAAGACTTTTTTGTTTATTTTCGGGGCCTCCCATGCAATGCTCCTAGGACCTGGAGGCTTGCTGTAATTCAGTGTTCAAGACAGTGATTGATGTGGGGCCCTCAAGGCTACATCCTGCAGTAGTGCTGTGGGCATGGTATACATGCGATTGATCTCAGGTCCCTATACTTGCATGACATGTATTCCTGACCACAGAGCTAGTTTTGGCCTGTGAGTCTTAAATATAATGGCATAAATTAGAATCAGATGTCTTTAAAATAAATGATCAACTATTGAAACCTAAAAATAATTTTTCACATTGTCTGGCTATTAATCTACTTGGATTTTTCTGTAACAAAATATTATGAATACATATGTAGTGCAAATAATACAACTTGGAAGTGTCCCTGAAAAATATTAAAATTCCTTTTCTGAAAAAGAGGGGCCCGGGAGATAGCATGGAGGTAACGCATTTGCCTTTCATGCAAAAGGTCATCGGTTCGAATCCCGGTGCCCCAGATGGTCCCCCGTGCCTGCCGGGAGCAATTTCTGAGCATGGAGCCAGGAGTAACCCCTGAGCACTGCCCGGTGTGACCCAAAAACCACAAAAAAAAAAAAAAATTCCTTTTCTGGGCCAGAGAGATAGCTCCATAGGGCATGGTGTACATGCTTTGCATGTAGGCCTAGGTTCCATTCTTAGCAGTACCAGGAATGACACTTAAGTCAGGAGCAGTCCCTGAGGATTGCTGGGTATGTCCAAAAAATCACATTCAATGTCCAACTTCTGTTATTATTTTAATTTTTATTAGTAAGATTTTTTAATAAAAGGGATGCTGGCAGAAATAAAGATGAAACTACAGTAAGCAAGAGGAAATAAAAATACAAAAAAAGGAAATTGGGGGGGCCTGAGAGATAGCATGGAGTTAAGGTGTTTGCCTTGCATGCAGAAGGATGGTGGTTCGAATCCTGGCATCCTATATGGCCCCCCGTGCCTGCCAAGAGTGATTCCTGAGCGTGGAGCCAGGAGTAACCCTTGAACGCTGTCAGGTGTGACCCCCAAAACCAAAAACCAAAAAAAGCAAAAAAAAAAAAAAAAAAAGATAGGAATTTGGAAGATGGTGCAAAGGAGTAGAGTGTATGTTCTGCATGTGAGAGCTTATAAATATAAAAATCCACGAGTTGGTGAAGCTGCTCCTGACACCTGTGTTTCCAACCCCTTAGGTGGACGGGTCTGATGAAACAGGGTAGCAGCAGAGAAATAATACTAAGTCAGTCAAAAGATTAATCAGAATTAGTCTGTTTTTTTCCTCATAGCCTTTCTGCCTCATGGCCTCTCTGCCTCATGGCCTCTCACTGCCATGTGCTCTCTTCTCTCTCTTGCTGAGACCAAAGCTAGAACTCCTTTCTTTATTCAAACCAACTCCCATATCCAGGAGAGGGAAAGGTCTAACCTACTGAAAGATCTCCCTAGTCTGATATTTTTTTGTTTTTTTGGACACACCTGGTGACGTTCAGTGGTTACTCCTGCTATGCACTCAGAAATCACTCCTGGCTTGGGGGACCATATGGGACTCTAGGGGATTGAACCGAGGTCCATCCTGGGTCAGCCTTATGCAAGACAAATGCCCTACTGCTGTGCTATCGCTCTGGCCCCAGATGTTTATTTTCTTTTTTTCCCCAGATGTTTATTTCCTTAATGTACATAATATTGTAGAGCAAAGACATTGCAAGAATCTGATAAGATAGGTCACATTTGGGAAAAATTAAGTAGAGGAAAAAAGATCTTTAGTTGACTCTAAAAAAAGCCAGTTAGTTGACTGTATTAAAACTTCAAAGGGGGGCCCGGGAGATAGCATGGAGGTAAGGCGTTTGCCTTTCATGGAAAAGGTCATCGGTTCAAATCCCGGTGCCCCATATGGTCCCCTGTGCCTGCCAGGAGCAATTTCTGAGCATGGAGCCAGGAGTAACCCCTGAGCACTGCTGGGTGTGACCCAAAAACCAAAAAAAAAAAAAAAAAAACTTCAAAGGATATAAAGACCACCCAGAAATAATGGTTGAACTTTACCACATCCAGATGGGTATGTATATATGCAAATATATAATATATACACATGTTTGTTTGTTTGGTTGGTTTTGGGTCACATCCGGAAGTGCTCAGGGGTTATTCCTGAGCTCAGAAATCTATGCTCAAAAATTGCTCTTGGCAGGCTTGGGGGACCATATGGGATGCCGGGATTGGAACCAACGTCATTCTGCATGCAAGGTAAATGCCCTACCTCCATGCTATCTCTCCGGTCCCACACATATGTGTTTTTTTTTTGTTTTTGTTTTTGTGTCACACCCGGCAGTGCTCAGGCGTTATTCCTGGCTCCATGCTCAGAAATTGCTCCTGGCAGGCACGGGGGAATATATGGGGCACCGGGATTCGAACCGATGACCTTTTGCATGAAAGGCAAACGCCTTACCTCCATGCTATCTCCCGGGCCCCCACACATGTGTTTTAAGGAAAAATTAATTGAAGGTGGCTCCCTTTATTTGGTTTTTGGGTCACACCCAGAAGTACATAAAGGTTACTGGCTCTGAGCTCAGAAATTACTCCTGGCAGTCTCAGGGGATCAAATAGGATGCTGGCGATCCAACCCAAGCTAGTCATGTGCAAGACTGTGGCTTGTACCCTACCACTGTGCCAATGTGTTATTACTGTAATAACTGTGTTATTACTCTGGCCCCCAGATTACAAATTTTTAAAAAAATAAATATTTTATTTAAATACCATGTATTATATACTTGGCATAGTTGATCATAATACATGTTTCCAGGTAAGAGGGAATGAAATTATTAAAACAGAAAAAATAGGGGCCCAGGAGATAGCATGGAGGTAAGGCGTTTGCCTTTCATGCAGAAGGTCATCAGTTCGAATTCCGGTGTCCCATATGGTCCCCCGTGCCTGCCAGGAGCAATTTCTGAGCATGGAGCCAGGAGTAACCCCTGAGCACTGCTGGGTGTGACCCAAAAACCATACACACACACACACACACAAAAGAAAAAATAATAAAAAATGTATAACAACAGAGAATTTATGAAAATTATTGTATCTTGTTATGAGATCATTAAATCATTGTCAGAAGATTTAGTTGCTAACAGAGGCTCCTGTTACTAGTTGATCAGTGACTTCTTTTGTTTCTAAACGTTCAGATACATATTGGTATCTAAGTTGGTGTGTTCTTACATGGATGACAATATATATATATATATATATATATATATATTTTTTTTTTTTTTTGTGGTTTTTGGGTCACACCCGGCAGTGCTCAGGGGTTACTCCTTGGGATGACAATATTAAACAACAATGGTGTTGTGCAATCACAAAGGTAGCTTGGATAAGAAGTCCAAGCATTGTTACTGACACTACAGCTTTTGTGGGGCATGCTTTTGGCTGTCAGGGTTTCTGAAAGTACAGGAAGGTTGGTGACGGGTGTCCATATTCACTCAATGACCCACTCACTCACTGGTATATGGTGGCAGCATACCTGGAGTTTTGATCTCTGCACAGATCTAGAGTGGTGAAGGGCCATTGACAAAGCAGCCATTATAGGTGATGGGAGCAGCAGGTATGGTTTTTTGCTTGGTGGGGACTTGGTTCGCTTTCTCCTCCTGAGATTGATAGCTTTCAACTTTGTGTCAGGGGTACCCATAATTTTTCATCTCTTTTGAGAATAGAGTGAGTTTATGGAATTGGTCAAATGCAAACAGGGTGGTTGTGTTTTTGTGGGCACGGTTTCCTGATCAAAAACATTTTTTTGTTTTTGGACCACATCCAGCAGTGTTCAGCAGTTTTCTCTACAATTTGTATTTTTATCAGAAGCAAAATTTTTATTTTTATTTAAGAAAACGACTTGGGGGGACCGGGAGTTAGCATGAAGGTAAGGCGTTTGCCTTTCATGCAAAGGGTCATCGGTTCGAATCCCGGTGCCCCATATGGTCCCCCGTGCCTGCCAGGAGCAATTTCTGAGCATGGAGCCAGGAGTAACCCCTGAGCACTGCCGGGTGTGACCCAAAAACCAAAAACCAAAAACAAAAAAAACAAAACAAAAAAAAAAAAAAAAGAAAACGACTTGGGGGACCAAAGAGAGAGAGCACAACGGTAGGGCATTTGCTTTGTATGCAGCTGATCCAGAACTGACGGCATCTCATATGGTACCTGGTGCTGTCAAAAGCGATTTCTGAGTGCAGAGCCAGGAGTAATCCTTGAGCGCCGCAGGGTGTGATTCCCCCCCCCAAAAAAAACCCCAAAACAAACAAAAAAATATCAGGGTATACAATACTCAAAAAGAATGCCAGGGCACAGTGATAGCACAATGTGTAGGGCATTTGCCTTACACGCGGCCCACCCGGGTTCCAACCTTGTCATCCCCTGTGGCCACCCATGCCTGCCAGGAGTAATTTGCAAGCGCAGAGCCAGGAGTGGTAACCCCTGAGTGCCGCCGGGTGTGGGCCTTCCCCTGCAAACCCAAATAAAATACATGTCATTTAGGAACTCTGTCAAATTCGAGTTGGAAGCTAAAGGGAAGAAAATGAGCTACCATTTATGGAGGTGAATTTCATCACTTAAAAGAACCCCTAGGCAGGGTAACTGCATTTACTTTAACTCTTAGGCTACCGGTCACGCTAACGTCAGTCAAGTCTGAGAGGCCTTTGGGGTACCAGCGTCTGCAAGGGGAGGCTAGTTGCCCTAGTCCAGGCCCCAAAGCCCGCCCTTGGCCTGGCCGGGTCTTGTTTCCATTGGCGTGGCCGCAGTGCACGCTGGGAGTTGTAGTTCTCGCCGGCCGCACGCAGAGAGCCCAAAGAACCCCGGAGCCAGCCCGTTCACCTCCACCCCACCCCGCTCCTGGAGGTCACGTTCCTCCACCCAGAGGTTCTTTAGGGCGGAGCCTGCCGGGGCTCGCCTCGGGTTTGCCGGTGCCACGGTCTCCAGAGTTGCCGCACGAGTCTTCCTCTTCGGCTCAAGATGGCGGCCTCCCGGTCGCCCTTGGTTACCCTGCGCTTAGCGCAAAGCCGGCTGAGGGGGCGCGGGTTCGGGTGCCGGGCCTGGGCCGCGGCCCTCGTCCCTCCGGCCGCCTCCCCTGCTGGAGCCCCCCCGTGCAAAGGTCAGTGACGGTGTCCTTCCTAGGTCAAACCTCGCGTCGGCCACCCTCACCAGCTGCCGCCCGGCTTCACCGTTCTCTGAGTCCGAGCAGCACCGGGTTCCGGTGGTTTGGAGCTGCGGGGTCAGAGGTCAGAGGTCAGGGGCGCCTTTCCGGTTGAGGCCGCTGAGACTTGTCTAACCAAGCCCGCTGGGTTGTGTCAGGCTCCTGGAAGGTGGAAGGAACGGAGGCCGTCCCCTCTCCCCAAATCCCACAAGTTTCCAAGCTCCCGCTGGGTAACCTGGAAGCCACGCCTCAGCCCCCTCCCAGGGCTGACCCCTGGGGTGCTAAGATAGTCGGTTCTAGAACATATCCTCCCCTGGAGGGATCTGTTCTAGAAGCTTCCTTATGTGTTGATAAGGAACATTCTTTCATTCTTTCATTCTCTTGTCTTCTGTGTCCTGGAAGAATGTGCACTTAGGAACTTAACCCATTTTATGACTGGCCTCTCTACTTAATCTCCAGACATCCTGTGATCATCTATCTTAATTGGTGATGCTTGTGGATGGATTTGCCCAAGTGTATCAGCCCTTAACCACTACAAGAAAGTTGAAACTCATATTAGAGCAATCGCCTTAAAGTTGACTTAAGAGTTAGTCATTTACCTCTTAATATACAGTGGTGGAGTATATTGGGAGCTTAACTTTTATATTAGAATATCAAGTTTAGGGGCCAGGGAAGTGACTCACTGGAAGAGCACTTGCCTAACACGTTTAAAAAAAAAAACCTCCATGTTCTACTCCCAGCACTGCCCCCCCCCACAAAAAAAGTGACGCATAGTTTGCTACTGTTTATTCTTTTTGGATTAGGCAGCATAGGCAAGGAATTAAGTGAAGAAAGGAATAAATTCAAATAGTCCTGAGAGATTGATGAGGGTGCATAATGCTGAGCACAATGCAAAGCTTTGGATCTAATGAATCAATGTTTTTCTTTTTTTTGGTTTTTGGGTCACATGCGGCAGGCTCGGGTGTTATTCCTGACCCTACACTCAGAAATCCCTCCTGGCAGGCTCCGGGGACTATATGGGATGTCGGGATTCGAACCATCGTCCGTCTGCATGCAAAGCAAATGCTTTACCTCCATGCTATCTTTCCGTCCCCTAATGAATCAGTGTTGGTCCCTGGAGCACCACCAAAATCTACCTCAGCACTGACCAGGGTGTTATCCTTGAGTTTACAGGGTGTGGCCCCTAAACAAATAAGCATGTAAATAAAATATACTAATTTCCCTAGTCTGTAGTCACTTTTCTTAACAAGATTCAGTCTCTAGTACTACTATATTTCACTCCATAATTGCTCAAGTTTGGAGACAAATTGTGTTGCAAAAAGTGAGGTGTGAACATTAAGTGAATTAAAAAAATTTGTACAGATAGGAGGCTGGAGCCATAATACAGTGGGTAGGGTATTTGCCTTGCACACGGTTTAATCAGGTTTGATCCCAGGCACCCCATATGGCCCCTACGTACCACCAGCAGTAATTCCTGAGTGCAGAGTCAGTATTAATCCCTAACTTCTGGGTATGGCCCAAAAGCCAAAAGCCAAAAAAAAAAAAGTGCAAATATTACTGGAGGAAAACAAGCAACAATATTGGATCAGATGAGGCAGTACAGTGGATAGGCTCTTGACACTAGTCACACTGGGAGTGATTCCAGAGCACAGAGCTGGGAGCAAACTCTGAGCACAATCTGTTAGGGCCTTACTCACTCCCCCAAAGCAAAAACAAAACCAGAAACAATCAGTGGTGCCAGAGAGATATTATATTCCATTGGATGTGGTCAACAACAAGACACCAAACCAAAACCAAAGTTTATTTGGTTAATTATGCAATATTGGTGATTATGCCATGAAATAATGTATTTTTGGGCCTGAGCAATAGCACAGTGGTAGGGCATTTGCCTTGTATGCAGTAGACCTGAAATGGACCTAGGTTTGATCCTTGGCATCCCATATGGTCCCTCAAACCTGCCAGGAGCAATTTTTTTAAAAGCAATTTATTTAAGGGAAATATATCACATAGTTGACACAATTGATCATAATACATTTGTTTCAGGAAGAACAAAGGCAAAGTTATTAAAAAAATAAACTAATGAGATGGAAGAGAAAAAAAAGATTCAGTAGCAAGTATATATATATATATATATATATATATATATATATATATATCTTTTTTTTTTTTTTTTTTTTTTTTTTTTTTTTTTTTTTTTTT
>PVKC010010470.1:13839-25600 GCA_004027635.1 Crocidura indochinensis | reverse complement strand
CCAGAAACAGAGGGAGTCACTCAATCCAGAAGACCCTGGGGAGAGGGTGGAGGATATGGGAGACAGAATGGGAATGGAGGTGGAGGGAGGACAACTTGGTGATGGGAATTCCCCTGATTCAATGTTTATTTGTAAATGGAATATTACTGTGAATATTATGAAAACCACTATGATTAAAATAAAAAAAATGGGAAAAAAATGAAAAGAACAAAAAAAGTGTGGTTTCCTCTGCTTTTTGTAGCAGATTATTAAAATTCAGAGGTTTAGGGGGCTTGAATGTTAATCTAGTGGTTAACTTTTATAACTGGATCTTTTATAACTGGTCAACCTGATCTTTTCCTCTGGTACCATATCCAGTTTTATGAACTTCATCTGTTAAGACCTGAGCACAGAGGTGTGTGGCCCAAAAACAAAAATCAAAAGCAATATTCACCCCTACCATCATAGAAAAAACCTAAATAATTGAATAACTTTAATTTTTTGTCTACATTTTAAAAGAAGCCAAGAAGAAATTAACATTCAATACCATCATTCTTTCCCCAAAAGCTGTAAAGAAAGCCCCTTCCTTATCTTTTCCAATTTTTACTGTGTGCCAGCTGTCCTTGGCTTTGAGGCAGATCTCTTGAACTTCTGCCTACCTAGTTCTAGAATGTGTCTGTTCAGATTTTTTTCCACCAGTTTTTCTGTGTGAAAACCTCACACTTAATAACTGCAATCATATTGAATCAATGTTGTTTCTACTGTTTTGTGATCTTAATTTAGGCAGTTGCTTAGATATTAACATCATTTCTAATTAAAATGACATCCTATGGTTCTTGAAGTCAGACTACACCATGTCTGTGAGGATTAGTGATAGTAAAACATCTGTGACAATTAGCATTTTTTTCTAAGTGTGAGTTGGTAAAAATAAAATTTGTAGTCAATTAGGGATGGAGTGATGGGTGGCACAAGCGGTAAGGCGGTTCGATTCTCTGGTGTCCCATATAGTCCCCCATGCCAGGAGCAATTTCTGAGTGCATAGCCAGAAATAATTCCTGAGGGTCACCGGTTGTGGCCCAAAAGCAAACAAACAAAAATTTTGTAGTCAACTGCTAAAAAATCTTCAAGAAAAAATATATAACATTACTGATTTTTTTTTTCTCCTGAGAGATGCTTGTTCCTTAAAAAGAGACACAGAGTTCTGTGTTTAGTGGGAGATCATGACTATCTAAACATACTGGGTAAGGCAAGCCATTTTTTATATATTAAATGGAACTTCTTTTTTTTTTGTTTGTTTTTGGGCCACACCCAGTGACGCTCAGGGGTTACTCCTGGCTATGCGCTCAGAAGTCGCTCCTGGCAGGCACGGGGGACCATATGGGAACTGGGGGATCGAACCGTGGTCCGTCCTAGGCTAGCGCAGGTAAGGTAGCAGGCACCTTACCTCCTGCGCCACCTCCCGGCTCCCTAAATGGAACTTCTTACACTTCACATTTCATGTATGCAAGAAGTAGGGTGAATAAAGTAATAGGAGTTATTTACTTGGAAGTAATTCATAATCTATAAGCTTAAATTTCCACTCTGCTTAAATAAAGGAACTGAAGAAGTCAGGGCTGAGTGGGAAAGAAAACTTAAACTGGTAATCATAGATGCTGTTTTCAATTGCCATCTTTGCCACCAAAGAAACTGTGGGATAACAGTTCTGTAATTGTGCCTTGTAATTCTGACACATTATATGTTCACACATAATACTAAGGATATTATGAAGAAAAGTTGGAATGTAAAAGAAGCAAGAAGAAAAAGATAGTGAAACATTCAGATCTGTGTCTAAAGCATGTTTGTGGTCAATTAAAAAAAGTCGTTTATTTGGTTTCTGAATTCTTTAAAGATATGATTTTATGTAGAGGATAGCACAAAGTCAAAGAAACTTTTCAGGTCTACTTGTTTTTATTAATTATACAATTTTTCACTTTAAAGAAATATTACTACAGCTATATAGACATATAAAAGTTAAAGTTCCTTGAATGGTTTGCATAAAAATCACATGTAATATTGACTATACAAATTTTCCATAGGATTTGAAAGAAATGAGACATATGCAGGAAAAATATCAGTTCATTTACCATTTCATGTGCATATATTTTTCAGCAACAATGTACACTTTTAAATACCCAATTAACTAATATAATATAAATGAATTATTATCTTTAGTATTATTTTCAATTTTTTGAAAGATATTCTTATCTAACAGAAATCAATTTTTACCATTTTTGGTCTGCATAATTTGGAATATTGCTATGCGAGATATTTTTAGTAAAGAGGCCATTATTATTCAATTTCTAAAATACTGGACATGATAAGATATTTGGGAAGACAATTATACCTAAAGTAACTGGACTGATCTCAATAACCCAGTCTCAGAAAGAGTACACAGAAAGGTGTGACAGTGGAATTAACCTATAGCAAGAAATTAGAGTATAAAAAAAGTTTCCCTCATTGGAGACTGTTCAGATTATCACAATAATGCAAGGGGAGAACATAATTTGATTATGTTTTGAGACTGCACAGTCATCAGTATGACAACTCTCACTGTCTCTGTGTCTTTCTCTTGTCTCAGTCTCTCTCTTCTTTCTCTTCCATAATCAGATTTCACAGAACTTTTATGACCATTTTTCCTCTATAGAGTCTATCTTATTCTGAATAGTCATAATTTCTTCTTTATATCAGACCATGTGGTATCTCCCTGGACTTTGTAAGTAATCTGCTATTTTTCAGTATTTCCAAGCACATGTTTCTTAAAGGAGTTTTTAGTAAGTATCTTACAAGTTCTGTAGTTGTGATGACCCAGAGACTTATCACTCTGTAAAGGAATTTTATATCACAGTAATATGAAAAACCAAAGAGCACTTGCTAGACTGAGCAACTATGAATCTTACATAGAAAAGCCCCTTTCAAGGCATACCACTATACTCTTGGTTAGATTACTTGACTTTCATTCCCTGTCATCTCCTATTCTATAGAATAGAAATAAGTATGCTTAAAATATAAATTAACTTATAGAGGTGAAAATGTTTGAAGCCAAATTTTCTATAAATATACATATTTTGTTGTAATCACACGAAATGGATTTAAACACTTAAAAATCTCAAGAAATAAAGGCTGGCAAGATAGTACCACTGAGCATCGCGCCAGCCCCTTGAATTTTTTTAAACTATAAAATGTTTTCAGTATTTTTTTTATTGTGTATCAACTTTCTATATTACAGTAAACTGTAGCAAACTGTTTAGCATTAACTGGTCTGCATTTTGACAGGATAAAAAAAACATAAATCAATAGTGAAATCAGTATTCCTTAATACCCTCTTTCAATTAGCTGTCACTTTTAGGGGGCCAGTAAGCAAGAGGTCATTTGCAAAGCTGCCAAACTTTCATCCCCCATGCTGAAACTGAAGCCTATTTCCTTTTATTTTATCCATCATAGAAAGGAACAACAGCTGGACACATCAATTTGCATAATAACCTCTCCTACCTAGAGATTGTTAGAAGGTCAGAGCTCCACTCTCGCTAACACATCACAGGCAGAACCTTTCCTTTTGAACAAAGCTCCATTTCCTTAGAATATTTAAATACTGGCTATCTATGGTCCCTTAAGCAGTGCTTTCGCATTTCTTTAATTGGAGAACTCTTTTTAATGAACAAAAATCTCTGCACAATTCTCACTTTATAAATAAATTATTTGGCTAGTTTTCTCTTTGATTGGGTATATTTTTGCCCAGTAACTGCTGAGACTTATGTAACACATCTAATTCAATTGAGATTAAACCCTTTGCTAGAAGAGAAATTTGGGGCCTATTTATCTGGATTGTAATGTGAGTAATTTTTGAGTTCTCAATCATAAATAATGTGTGCATTTAATTGCAATTTTATAGAGTATTTTTCAAACTTGTTCTCCATGTAAATCTGTTTCCAAAATTTATACTTATTAAGTATTTACCAAATACTTAGCGCATTCATCTAGAACATATATTTCTTGAAGGTTGAACTACTGGGCCCTAGAATCTAACTCAGTGGCACACACAGAGGAACAGCTTAAATATTTATGTGCTACCAATTTTTTTACATAGAATTTACGTATGCAATGTGAAAATACAGTAAGATACTTGCCACAAGAAGCCTCTATTTACCAATTTATACCATAAATATAATTAGTTAGCATTTGACACCACATAATGCACATATAGAATATTTAGATTCAATTTGTATTTCATAACTTGCCAACTGGGTAACTTGGGGAAATATTTTATTTTTCTCTTTGTTTCGGTTTCTTCATCTGTAACAGAAAAAACGAGTTGAAGAAAATGCATGCTTAGAACAATGCTCTGCTCATGAATATTTAATAGAATTGCTATTACTTTTCTATACCACTATGCACCATCTTTATGGTCTTAATTTTTGCTTGTATCATTTTTACATATAAATTAACTAATATAACTAAGAAAATGATCATGGTAAAATGGTAAAAATTAGAACATATCATAAAAATTATCGTGTGGTAAAAATTAGATCTAAAACAGGGAAGAATATTTTCTCACTTCTATGTGTGACCCTATAAGTTTCTTGTACTAATGTTACTAAGACTGGACTAGAGACAGTGTACATATATTCTTTTAAAGACATTTTCATAGAATATTAAATTTTTGAATTGATAAAATTGTATTTAATTCATTTTAGTTAAAAATTTATGGATTTTAAACTTCAAAATATACTATAAATGATAAATTTAAGGAGATGAGCATTTTTATAGATCTTAAATAAGGAGAGAAAAATCAGTTGATCTAAGAATTAATTAATAATTAATATAGGCAAACCCAGTTATGTAGACTTTCATTTGAGCTCTAATGAGTTATCCAATACTGTACCAGACTTACCTTTTTTAAAAAATATAAATAAATAAAGTCACAAAACAGGGCATGTATTTTTATGATAACCAATCTCAAGTAGCAAACAGAACAGAATTGCAATGACAAACAAAGAGAAAAGAAAACTAATAAGAGGGCAATAACTTTCTCCTTTTTTAATAGAATCTATACCTATAGAAAACATAGCAAATATGTAATTATGTTGCTTTCATATTTATAACAACAGTACAATAATTTTATAGTGAATCTACTGTGTTGTCGACATTGGAGTTCAGGGCTGCTAAAGAGACTGAAGTTTGAAAGGTAGGACATTGGAATGCAATAAACTGAAGAAGGAAATGTGTGTAGAACCAAAGCCAAGGATTTCCATAAATTCTTCATTAAAGATAAGAGCCTCTTCCTACATCAGTTTTTTTCATATCTCCACCTTTGCCTCAAAAACTGAAAAACAGTTCCCAGATATTGTGCAGTCTGCAAAAGTATCCACAAAAACATAGATTTATTTATGCTAGGAGCTTGAATGACACATTTTATTTATAAAGAGTTTAGCTTTGCTTTTTAATCTACATTTACGATTGTCCCTGCACATATTCGAAAAATGTGTTCCAGTTTCACAGCCTTCTGGTGCATGAATATCTCTGACTACCACTTACAGAGCATTTGTAAAATTCAGTGGCCACTCAAATTTTAGTGTGAATGTTGAAGCTCATGAAGTCACACAGGCCCCAAGAGAATATAAAAAGGTCTATAAATCGCCTTATGAGATTTTTCTGAAGGAGAGCAGGAAAGGGTTGTTTCGCAAGTTTGAAAGAGCTTGAGAGGAAAAAGTACCTTAAATGATTTTTGTTAGTACTAGGTGAGGCTTTTGTGAATATTCTTAGCAGCAGGTCCTAGGATGAGCTAAACCTCCCCAAAGCATCGTGTGCACATCTTTTTTTTAAGTTTTTTTTTGGGGGGGGGCACACCCGGTGACACTCAGGGGTTACTTCTGGCTATACGCTCCTGGTTGGGGGACCATATGGGACTCCAGCAGATCGGCGGTCCGTCCTAGGGTCCGTCCTAGGCTAGAGCCCACTAGGCAGACACCTTATTGCTCTGCGCCACCACTCCGGCCCCACAATTCCATTTTACTAATCACCTTCCTTAGATATGGAATACACAGCGTGCTTCTAAAGTTCATTATTAATTATATATATCTACATGTATACATGAATCATATATGTATATACATATTTTATATATGTAAATGTATATGTACTTTATATATGCAAATATATATACATATATAATATATATACATATATATATATATTTCAGACTTGTAGCCTTGACTAGTAAGGAATCAACATAGGCACAACAGATCATGCTTAAATGCTATGCAAGTAGTATCATTTAAACAAGTGGGTCCAAGTGATAATACACTGGGTAGGGATTTTGCCTTATATATAAAGACCCCTGAGTATCCCTAGGAATAATTCTAAGCTCAGAATCCAGGAGTAAGCCTAGAACACATCCAGGTCTTGCTCCCCAAACCAAACTAATTAAAGAGAACCAAAGGAGCATAGTTGTGTAAAATATAATAGATAATTTCTGTATTCTTTCCCAGTTTTTTTCTTGAATATTTAAATTTAAGCCTTTTGATTTCCACAGACAATTGTAAGGGAAGGACATTTTGAACTCAAGGGAAACATATCCCTTCAACAGGACAATTTATAAAAATTTGAATTTGAATGTCCTCCACTGATAAACAATATATTTTCTGCAATGTCTATGAAAAAACATTGTTTTCTTTTGATTTAGAATTGACTACTTATTACAATTGGCACTACTAGCTATTCACAAAAAGAAAACTTTTATTTTCCAATAAAAAAGTACCTTCAGGGGGCCGGGCGATGGACAGCGGTTCGATCCCCCGGTTCCCCATATGGTCCCCTGTGCCTGCCAGGAGTGACTTCTGAGCGAATAGCCAGGAGTAACCCCTGAGCGTCACCGGGTGTGGCCCAAAAACCAAAAAAAAAAAAAAAAAGAACCTTCAGTTGTCAGTTGTCAATTATTTATTGGTTATAGAGTCAAATTGAATTTGACATCTGGAAATATTAAAATAAAAGTGATAAATACTTAGGTGGCAGATAATTCATGTGACTTGAAGTAGGGAAACAATAGAGAATATAATATCACTCATTTTTTTTCTCAGATTCAACTGTGGCTCAACATTCAAAAGAAGTCTATTCTTTTAAAAGAGAATTAGGAAATACACTCAGTCCTTCATATAATACACTTGATAACTATTTCATTATAGAGCAGAAAATGAGATTTAAAAGGTTTGGGGTGAGAGGGATAGCACAGATAGAGAGCTTTGATTCTCAGCATCCCATATGTTCTCTGGAGCTCTTCTGGAGTTATTCTTGAGTGCAGAGCCAGGAGTGACCCTTGAACACCATCTTTTATGGTCCAAAAGAGAAAGGATAATAAATAATTAATAACAAATGAATAAAAGACCAATACATAAATTTTAAAAGAGCCAAGATAAATGGACATTTCAAGGTTAACTTGGAAAATATCTTTGGCTGAATCTTCAGGATGGTGAATATAAACTAAAAACTGTGTTTATAATGTTGATAATTCACATTTTCAGGAAAGTGATGTAATAAACTAAAAATACATTTGTTTTTAATTTATTTTAATCTCCAAAGCATTTATAGTTAACTTATTATGACCTAGGAAATTAATAATTTGTACATTATTGTGAAATCAAAGGCAACAACTTCTCCCCAAATGATATTTCTAAATGGTAGAGACAAATAAGTAATAATTACAATAAAAATCTAATGCTATTAAAACCTCTAGGGACAGAAACATGTCTTCCTCTGAAGCAGGCTTTTCATATAGCTAATTGGAATTTGAAAGGTCGTAATAGGACTTAGTTCAGTGGGGAAATACAGACAATGAAGAGTGACTACCTTGAAGAAAAAAGAGATCTTAGTACATATAGAATACTGTAGAGAAATGCAAGATAGGTCAGGCTAAAAAAGATATAAAAGGGGCATGTATATGGCAACGAATACAGGCTTAGGAGATGATTAGGTACTTTATTCTAAAGAAAACAGGAAGTCAATAAAGGGTTTAAATAGGATTGAAATTTAATCAAATTCATATTTTCAAGCCCTGACTCTCAACTGTAGTGTGGAGAGTGTATTGGAGTGATATAAAACTGAAAGTAAGTGGGGGAGAGAAGCAGGCTTTCTGGTGATGGGTGTGATGTTCAAATGGTATAAGCATGAATAGTGTGATTAACACTATTAACTCATGATGTCTTAATACAAAAAAATCAAATAAAAGGAAAACAACACTGGTGAGGAGGGTTATTCGTTTATGACTGAAACCCATCTACAATCATGCTTGTAATTATGGTGCTTAAATATTTTGCTTTATTTTTTATAAAAAGGAAAACAATCAAACAATACAAAAATTCTAAAAGGAGTGTAACAATAAATTCAATTTTCAAATTAATCTTTCTTTGTGATTGGCTCAGTTTTTTTTTCTATTTTTATGTATTTACTTATTTTTGGAAAGAACCCAAAACCTTTACCATAAGCCTCTTTATTGTAGAACAGATTGTGATTAAACTAGGTGGAATAACTCCTAATTATCATCAGCCAAATGTCCCACAGTCAATATAGAACATAGCTTGAAAACATAACCAAATGGATAACATTCTGGAGTTTTTAGCAAGAAAACTAATGTCTAGTATATAATGATGAGTGGAAAACCCTTATAAGAAAATATTAAATTTCTAGCTTCAGATATTTATTATTAAAGTATCTAATATTCAATACTTGAGCCTATTTCACAGTAATACAAAATATTTTATAGTTTAGTATAGGAATCACTTTTAAAAAACTTTGGGAGCATTTGGTAGATGAAAACATATTATTTTTTAATGTTGTTGTGTCCTCACAATTTTAACAAAAATAATATATGTTTTTGTTTGGGGGCCACAATCAATGGAGCCTAGGACTTGCTCCTGGCTCTATGATCAAGTGTCACTCTTGGTAGGCCCCATGGGACCTTTGGGGGCACTGGAGATCAAATCAGTGTAGGCAATGTGCAAGACAAACACCCTACCTGCTCTTGATCTTAGCCAAAGGCTAGAAGTGATCCTATCTGCCCTACTATCACTTTGGCCCCTATAAAGAAACTTTATCAGTCATGGTTTCTTTATATTTCCTGAATTTTCCTGGAATTGTTATTTTATATAAAGCATGACAATCATACAACATTTTTTCATATTATCAATGTATTTTTACCAATCGAATTCATTTATTAAGCCAATATATTAGATCAAGAAATAGATTAATATAATCCACCCAAAATCTTTTATTTCCCTGAGGATTATTGTGGGAAATAGAACATCATGAATAAATCTTGAATGCTGTTATATTTATTACAATTTATTTACTTGTATATAAGATGAATCAAATAGCAAGTACTTTGATGCTTTACAATATTTTTCACTGCTATTATTTTAAGATTTTTCAGTAGTTATAAAGTTATCTGGCTTAAGGTCATTGATTCACATTAATGTGTACAAATCTGTTGGTTTTAGTCCATTTTTGAAATTTGAGTAATTAATATTTTTAACTAGGAATATCCATGCCATTGCTTCCCTGAAGTTTTAATGCACAATTATAACAAAAATTTCAGGCATATCCCTACCATTTAGAATTGAATTTCTGAGTATGGTTATATTTATATTTAAGTTTAGTAGATTATTCAAATACTCCTCCCAAATGGCAAACACATTACTCTTTCACTGTAGACTGTACTTTCTCTTTTTGTTCTATGTCTCTATTAAGATGTGCATTTATTTTTAGTAGGTGAATAATAATATAACATCTTATTTTATTTTTCTTTCCCTAATGATTATTTCATGCATCCCTTTTCTTTCCTTCCTTTTTCTTCCCTTCCATTCCTCTTCCCTCCCCTCTACTCTTCTCTCCTCCACTCCCCTCCTCATTGCAGTCCAAAAGCCCAGTACAATAAAAAATTCTTCCTATCATACAAAAATATTTGTAGTATGACTTTGATAATCGATATGAAAATTGGACTGACAATTTGCCTTGAATTTAGGAATATTTTAAGGTACTTCAGAGTAATGGCTTTTAATAATCTTTACAATAACCATTCAAAAACTGAACACCAGTGAAACTCAGAATGAAGCATCGGGGTTAAGAATTTATTCTCTACTTATGCATGTACATGGTTCACTCTCTAACACCGTGTGTCTTTGAGCCTATCATTAATCCTTGTTGTCAGGAGGTTCTTGAGTGTTGGATTAAGCGGTTTTCATTCTATTCAGAATAATTTTCTTTGCTGGTGATTGTCACTTATTGAAAAGGAAGTACTTTTGGATTGAAGTACCTTTTGTATTTGTCTCATACCCTACCTATTCTCCAATCCAAGTGGTGGTCTTTTGCTTCCCAATAAAGAGCCTGGGTCTCAGGGAGAAACTGCTGTTAGTTTCTTTTCATTAGCTATTCTATATGCTCAGCTGGTATCTCTTGCTAGTGAGTGCAAGGCTTGTGGTTGAATTTTCTGAACCTGTTTTATTCCCCTAACTGTGATTGGATTACTTTCTGTGTTGGTGTTGCTTCCAGATCCACAACTCCCAATCCCTTGGGATTGATGCATGAAGCCTCCACTACACTTGAGCATCACTGTGATGGTCCTGGCAGTCTTGAAGGGCATAAGCATCACTGCCTTTTCAGACCAAGCATTTATTTGCTTATGGGATATCATCAAAACAAGCCCCTGGGCCCCTTTGAGTGTTGCATGGGGGCCTTTTGCTTCCCTAAATAAACACTGTTGACTTAATTATGGGTGAAGTAGCAGCGTAAGTGAAGGAAATTTTTTCTTTATGAAAGTGATGAATTTATTTAAACTACACAAGTTATGAAAGTGTATCGATATATGATTGTAGAATGAAGAGAAAGCTTGTCTGAAAAACAAAGACAAATAAACAAAAATTGTTTACCTTCAAGAAAAAAGCTTAGGAAAGAAAAGGGTGGAGATATGCTACACTATGACTAAGACCACCAATTCTATTTGTTTTTGTGCAATGTGATTCTATTATCTTTTTAAAAAATAAAATAAATCTGAACTATGAAAAAGATGTGCTGATATGAACAATTGTGATAATGGGTCAAAGGTTTTTTAAGTTTTCAAGCTGGGGACAGAGTCTGATGTAAGAATAAATGAAGATTCATTTGTAACACAAAAGGCTAACTTAGCACATAGGTGAAACTGATCTTACCAAGAAATGAATTAGGTTAACCTAAAATTATGGAAAAATTGAGTGAGTTGAAATAGAATAGCATGATTTTTTATATGAGGATAAGACTATTTCTGACAGGAACTAAAGTAATTGTTAACTCATAATTTAGCCAGTCAGTTGCTAGATGTCTAGATTTGTAATTTATTCCCTAGATAAACAGTTCCTGACCCGTACATTGAGCTTATCCTATTTCTTTATCAAGGGAGACACAAAACTGCAAAACTTACTTAGCTAAGAAGGTTTAGTTCAAATCATTATATAAAGAATACACATAGACATATTTGTATTTGTATTAAAATATTTGTATTTGAATTCCCATAGTTGTCATGATTGCCATGAGTTGTGGTAGATGTTTTATATTGACAGCTATGTCCAAAGAATGCATCAATAATACCTCATAGGTTTTTATGCTATTGTTACATACAGTACTTAATAGAGAAATTCATTTTGTAAGAGTGTCATCAAAGGGTTGCTAGGAAAATGGAGCATCAATGTCACTCTCCTGCATACTAAAATCAGTGACTTGACAT
>PVKC010010470.1:0-13739 GCA_004027635.1 Crocidura indochinensis | reverse complement strand
CGAGCACACGGCTGCTGGTATTTCTAAAGTCCCTGTGTGTCCAATCGCTCGGTTCAAATGGCCCCACGTGATTCGGGTGCCATCTTCCCGGGGGTTTCTCAGTGTAGCTGCTCGGCAGCGAAGAGTGGGGGGAAAGCATGGTTATATATCTTAGTCAGATTGTGATCACTATTTTTCTTCTTAGATACTCAGTTTTCCTGAGTAAATACTATGGGAAAAATGTCAAATACTATTACGATGGAAATAATAAGAGACATTCTAACTAAGAAGCATGTTTAAATATGACAGAACATCTGTTGTTTTTCTCCAGATCTTATGAAATATACTGTTTACTGTATTCACCTTTCTAATGTTTTATAGTAATCACTGCAACTTTTTTTAGATTTTATTCTTTGATGAATAGATAAGTCAGGATTTACAGAGTTAATCATGACTGAGCTTCATATGTACAAAGTTCCAACACCAACCCTACTCTCAGTGTCCACTTTTCTCCACCAATGCCCCCAGTTTTTCTTCTATTCCCCAGTTTTCCTCTATGAAAGGCAACAATTTTGCTTTTTTTGTCTTTCCTTTTTTATGTGCAGTGGTTTACAATACCTTGTTTTGCCGTTTCATGTAATACTTGTGGCAAATGGATGCATCCTTTCTTTCTATGGGGTTTTTATAAAGCAACAAAAATAATGCATGGGAAAACATTTGGAGCAAGTAGATTGCATGTTAGATGTGATTTTGTCAAAAATGACAACTGAAAGGAGACATGACAAATTCCAACTAGCTCTCCAACAATGCCATATTATTAGCTACAAGAGGTATAGGGAACAATATATTTAATGCAAGTCTAGTGCCAGTAAGAGGAAGACTAAATGATTCCCTGTTTCCTACAGAATCTTGATAGTGTTTGGTTTTTTTGTGTGTCAGACTGGAAAATACAGAATGTATAGGATGAAAAAAAGCTATGATTTATATTTCTTTTATGAATTGTAGCTTCAAATACTTGTCACAGAGTATTTTGATCCTAGCAAGTTTCTTTTTTAGCTATTTCAATACTTTTAGATAGCAAATGAGTAACAAGTTAGAATTTGCTCTTCTGCACATCATCGTCAATCTGCATACAAATGAAAGTTAGGTAATCAGCTATATAGAGAAAGAAAGCTGACATACCCAGAGGAAGCAAAGCATACAAGTTTGTCGTCTAGCATTTCAAAGCTGACAGGCCTCTGTTAATTGTTGACAGTTAAGAAAAGTGGCTAACTTTTTCTGGCAAGATGGCTCTGCTAATTTTTTCAGCATAAAATTGAAGTCAGACATTAGTAATGTTACTATTGAGTTGGAATATATGTAGAATGAAATGTGTCAGTATCATTTGAAGTTGCCTTGCAAGCAGGAAGATAGCCTGAGTAGTGGAATAAAAAGACAAGGGTTCTATTTACAGTGTTTATATAGTCTCACTATCTACCATGTCTGGGGTAACTATGGTGGACCTCAAGCTGATATATCAAGTACTGCATGATGAGAACTGAGCCTCCAGACAATGTATGTTCTATAGTTCACCCTTCTCTCAGCATGCTGGTTTTGGTCTGCATTTATAAAAAATGAACACATAAAGACCAAAGAACCAAGGAACATAGAGATAGTATAGTAACTAGAGAACATGTTTGTTTGTTTGATGCCCAACATCTCCTGTTTTTTTTTTTGTTTGTTTGTTTGTTTTTTGGGCCACACCTGGTAATGCCCAAGGGTTACTACTAGCTATGAGTTTAGAAATTGCTCCTGGCTTGGGGAATCATATGGGATGCAGAGAATCAAACCTTGGTCCTTCCTAGGCTAGCACACACAAGGCAGAAGCCCTACCACTTGTAACAACCATTCTGGTACCATTTCCTTGTTTCTAATCATGGAGTGCAAAATTACTTCTTAGCAAGAGATGTAATTCATAGGAAAGTGGTGTCAAGAAGTAAATTGATGGGGCCGGAGCAGTGGCACAGCAGTAGGGTGAGATTCAATCCCTGGCATCCCATATGGACCCCAAACCAGAAGTGATTTCTAATCACATAGCCAGGAATAACAAAATTGCAATAAGTTTT
This sequence comes from Crocidura indochinensis, assembly GCA_004027635.1. Lineage (NCBI taxonomy): Eukaryota > Metazoa > Chordata > Mammalia > Eulipotyphla > Soricidae > Crocidura > Crocidura indochinensis. The sequence goes on along the minus strand of PVKC010010470.1, from coordinate 11,655 downwards.
GCAATTTGGTTCAAAGAAAATTTCATGCAATTTTTATTATGTACAATGTACTGCATTCAAGATATATAAAATAATCAAAATATTTGCTACATATATTAACAAAATAATAATAATAGTATCTGAGCAAAGAAAATAAAATAGAGTATGGGGCTCCTTTTATTTTTTTGGTTTTTGGGTCATGCCGACAACTCTCAGGGATTACTCCTGGCTCTATGCTCAGAAATCGCTCCTGGCAGGCTCTGGAGACCATATGGGATGCTGGGATTTGAACCAACATCCTTCTGCATGAAAGGCAAATGCCCTACCTCCATGCTATCTCTCCAGATTTTATTTTAATTTTATTTATTTTTATTTTTTTTGGGACCACACCTGGTGCAGTTCAAGGGTTACTCCTGGTTATTCTCTCAGAATCATTCCTGGAAAACCTGGGGGATCACATCTCATCCTGGAGATCAAACCCAGGTCAATCATGTGAAAGACAAACACCCTAACCACTGTATTATTACTCAGGCAGCAAATGGCTACTTTAAAAACATTGTTTAAGATAATTATCTAGGGAATTGTAGCATTTTTGCAAACCCTAAAATAAAGGATGAAATTAGCCACGTAGATTTAAGAGGACTAATTGTCTTGCTGGCAGAAGGAATACCAGTGTTAAAGCTGCAGACAGGATTATGTAAAAGCACTCTAGACAGTACTAAGTTTATTGCTGGAATAGTGTGTGTGGGAGAAGTAGAAACAGATGAAAGTTGAAGGTAATTGGTGGCAATCATGAGAGGCCTTTCAAGAGTTTGTTAGGTTATGGAGGTGTAGATAAAAAACATTGGAAGACTCCTAGCATTGCTACAACTTATATGTTACTAAGAAAAAATTTGGCAGCCGAGTTAGAGTATAGTAGAGTATAGTGGTGAAACAGGCAGAGGAGACTGAAGAGGTACTAACACTGGAAAAAAAAAATAGAAGATTGGAAATAATCAACCTTCTGAGAACTGGTTAGACCTCGCAAATGATACTTGGAATAGGACTGCTATGAAATATAAAATTCAAGAGAATTTGAATGGAAATGTATTTCAGAACAGAAGGTCTTGGAAAACATTTTTATTTTTGTTTCCCTTTCATAATTCTCTTCTCAGTTCAAGATCAATTTTTTTCCAGCTTGAAAAATCATTACTAATTTGGAATAAAGATGCAGAATCATCCATAAATTTTCAACAGATGACCTTGTGTTCGTGCAACACTGCCCCTGTTGCCCCGGAGCTAACAGCAGGATGTATAATGCATAACACATGCCATGCCTTACATAAATACACATAAAACTTCTGCAGTAAAGAAGATAGAGCTATTAAAGAAAACAATCTGTAAAAAACAGTTTTAAAAAGATTAAACATTTTAAGCCAAGGACTTTTTTAAAAGAACAGATTGGATTTCTGATTAAGGATTGGAAAACATCATCATCGAAATACTCATTTTAATTCCAATAAGCTAATATGTGTGAATCTGCCCAACTGATATGTGGAATGACTAGAAAGAAAAGGGCTCATGTTCACAATTTTAATTGTATATTCAAAAATTTTTAATTGCATAACTATTTTTCTTTTATTTCGTAACCATATTCTATTTAACCAGATGGGTTTTTAATCCTGTAAATTGATTTTTACCAACTTATTGTATAATCCTCCATTTAGGTTTCTTGTTTTTTATATATTTGTTCTGAAGCTCATGAAGAGCTGGCTTATATTATGAAAGAATTTTAAAAATCTAAGAAAATTCACACAATAATTCATTGATTTTTTTAAATTATGACTATTCATTTTTATATCCTGTAACTATTATTAAAATTTCAGGGAGATATGAACTTTCATGAAGTATTAAGCTTTATTGAGATCAAAACACACTGCAATGCATATTCACAGTTCATAATATTGTGTTCTTAGTAGCTTTTTTTTTTTGTCCCCTAAATTCCCAATACAGACCAGGCAAGGGTCTGGGTTGAGGTGTATATGGGGTAAATTTACTGTACCTCCTCTTTCTATACAGTCAGTGTGAAGAACACAGCCTGTGATAAGAATTGGGAGGCAGTAGCTTTTAAAAATGTGTTTTCTATTACTTATGGAGTCTCAAACATGCAAGGTGAATGGTCTACTACTGAGCTGAATTTTTCAAATTTTAGAAAACAGATATTCATTTTTGTGAATGTATTAAAAACGTATGTACATGATAGCTTTTAATCACTTTATATTATGTAAAAGTCCCTCAAATTCCCTGATATCAAGATCAAAAATATGAACACAATTCCTAGATATCAAAAAATTGAAATAGAAATATACTCTCGAATTTTTTCTGGTTTGAATTTATTTTATTTTTTCCATTGGCTATATTTGGAAAAATGTATCTAATTATGAAAACTTTCATGTGACAGTATTCTGTACCAAAGCTAACTGAGCTTTCCTAATTCTTTTTTGTATCAGTAAACGTTGCTGTCATTCATTGCTTTCCAATAAGTTATAATCATATGATATATTGTTTTTTTTTTTAGATAAAAGTTTACCTAAATTTCAATAAAATGGCATTTTACCTTATCATTTTTCTTTCTCTCTCTCTCTCTCTCTCTCTCTCTCTCTCTTTTTTTTTGGTTTTTGGGCCACATCCGTTTGACGCTCAGAGGTTACTTCTGGCTATGTGCTCAGAAATCGCTCCTGGCTTGGGGGGATCATATGGGATACTCAGGGATCGAACCGTGGTCCGTCCTACACTAGCGCTTGCAAGGCAGACACCTTACCTCTAGTGCCACCTATCCTGCCACACCTCATCATTTTTCTAAATTTTAATGCTAACCTTAAAACTTTCAGTGCAATAACATGATCATTTTCTTTAACAAGCATCTTTTGTTCTTTATATATGTTTTTCAAGTCAGTTCTACTGTTAGCTTCTCTTAATTTTTTTTTCTAACAAAGCAGTATTCCATTTTGTAGATGTACAACCTTTCTTTAGCCACTTCTCTGTTCTCAGGCACTTGGTTATTTACAGGTTCTGTCTATTGTAAATAGTGCTGCAATGAACATAGAATGCAGAGGGCTTTTCTGCATAGTGTTTTGGGGATCATAGGGTACATGCCTCTGTATAGTATTGCTGTGTCATATGAAGCTCAATTTCTAGTTTTTTGAGGAATATTTATATATATATTTTATAAAAGATGAACTAGATAGCATTCTCACAGCAGTGAATGAGATTTTCCTTACATCCATGTCAGCAGTGGTTGTTGTTCTTTGTGATGTGGACCAGTCTCTTTGATGTGAGATAATATCTCAATGTTGTTTTGATTTGCAGCTCCTTGGTGATTAGTGATGCGGAGCACTTTTTCATGTGCTTTTTGGACGTTTGTATTTCTTGAGATATGTTCACATACTTTTATTTTTTAACATACATCTACTCTCTAATTCGTTGAGCGTCCTGTATCAAGTTTTGTGTCTCATTAACTTCAAGAGATTTTTAATTGCTTTTGATGTTTTCTTCTTTATACTTCCTTATATGAATATATTGTATATATCTTATAATATCCTAAGTTCTTAGATAATTTTGTTCCTTTTTGCCAATGTGTATATTCTAATTTTATTTTGCTTTTCATTTTGGAAACTTTTAAATTACATTTAATCAAAATTAGTTATACTTGTATTTTTCTATGGTCAGTTCACTGAGAATGCTATCAAAGTATTATTAAATTAAAACTATATTTAAATTTAAATTTTTTCTACTATTTTTCTTTTGATTCTTTCTAAAATTTATCCTTGTTTAATTTAAATACCTGAACTTCTCTGGCTAAGTGAGAAAATAATATAAATGATCATTGAAAAATACCTGTAAGATAGTATCAAATTCTTAGAATTATCTGTATCTGCAACTGATTCTTGCATACTATCTTCAGAATGTACTCTGTTTACTTTTTATTTGTTTGTATATTTGTGCTTGCTATTTCTGTTTTTTCTTTTATGTATGCATTTTAGGTGGTCATTGTTGCTACTGAAAGTCAAATTAATAATTTGGATTTAGCAACTGAAGAAAAGTAAGAGGAAAAAAGTAAAAGGAAAGTAAAATATAAATGTAAATGCATGAGTGTAAGTCAGATTATAGATATATTATAATAAATATATTGCAATAGATTTTTATTATATTATATGTAATAAGATTATAGCTATGATTACTCCAGATGGGTATCATAGGCCAATGTGTCTTCTTATGTTCTTAATTTTATTACCTTCATTCCTCCATTTCCATTTAGTTTTCTAAGACAGCCTTCAAAAACCTAGTGTTTGAAGAATACAACCTTCTTGAGCTTTAGTTTTCTTTATTATACAGGACTCTTATTATTTGTGATCTAAGTTTAGTAAAAAAGCAGATGCCAGAGTGTAAGATTCATTACATCAGGTCATATCCTATCAAGTAGAACATTTCTCATTATGGAGATCTCTGGTCTCTTATTATATCTAATTCTTTATATTTTTCATCTTTATGTATATTGTATAATTTGTATACTAATTATATGCTAATAGTATCTAATTATACCTTAACCATTTGTTACTAATAGTCTTAGCTTGTAACCTTTACATGAGCATCTCATGTTCCCTATCTATTAAGGATACTGATGATTAGAATGAGCTAGGGACTACTTCTCTTTCTCTATCTCTACTGAACTTTGATAAAACCAAAGTGTATTGTCTTCTGCCATTTTTTCGTAAGATAAATTGTTAAAAGAGACAAGAATGGGTATATTTCAAAATGATTTTTCTTCTACTTTCCTTGCAAGAGGGAGACAGCTATAGTACTTCCATTTCATTATTAGAGAACTCTCCCTTATTCACATTGAGAACACTTTTTAAATTTATTTAAATAAAATGAATCACGTAGTTGACATAACTAATCATAAACATGTTTCAAGAGAACAGAAAGCAAAATTATTTAAAAACTAGAAAATAGAAAGAAAAGCTAAAAAATGGAAGAGAAAAGAAAGAAGAAAAAGCTCAGTAGCAAGAATATCTGTGAAAATTCTATATTGAGAAGATTTTGTGAATTCACAAATCATATGTAATATCATTTCCCCAACCATGGCCCCCAAACTAAAGGTACATTTTTAACTATCGAGCAAGTCTACAAATATCTTGCAGTCAATTTAATTAACATTTTAAAACTTTCCACCTTGGGGCCAGAGCAATAGCATTGCCTTAGGGTGTTTGCCTTGCATGAAGCAGACCCAGAACAGACCTATTTTCGATTCCCTGCATCCTGTATGCCTACATTCCAGCACCCCCAGCCTACCAGGCACGACTTCAAAAGTTTCCACCGAAACCAACGTCAGAAATTTGATTCTTAGCTTCCGTGGCAGGGAGCCTGTGCTCTAGGTTTAATTGTCACTAGTTTTGAATAGCAGAAGGTCACTTGAAGATATTTCTGTAACAGGTATAAATTGTTATTAATTTTGACAGTGTACTGCCTTTATTTGGAATATTAGTTAGGGACAAGCCCTGTGGTGTTTTGAGCTTTTTCTTGACTCTGGGGCTCTAGGGTCACACAGAGAATTGGGGATCCAGGCTTGGTTTCAGGCAGGCAAATACTTTCCTGCTGTTCTATATCTGTAGTCCCCACCCTTTTTCAGCTTATTATGAGGAAACTAGTGTTGTCTTGTAATTTCTTTGTGCCTAAATCATAAATTGATTATTTTACTCTTGACTTTGTAATATTATTAGGTTATATCAATGACTTACTCTATCTCTGATATGCAATTTGACTTGATGGGACATGACCTGATCAAATGAAATCTACTCTGGCCTCTCTAGGCCAATTTTTTTCTTTATCTTAATTTTGTTTTCTTATTTTGTGGAGTTGTATCAATGTGATTATCAAAAGAATTCATATTTACATTGCTTGGCAAAGTATATGTAGTCAAATTAATGTTAACTCATTCTTAAATATTCTATGAAGAATGAATTGGAGTTTACTCAGAGTAAACAAGCAGATGAAAAAGCATATGTTAGTTTACTTTTTTTCCTGCTCTTTTCTCAATATCATATTGGCTTTTCTCAGGAATTGCTTCTATAGTTCAAACACACTACATATAAGACTACACCACAGATTGTTTCAACATTGGAGTTTTTTTAAAAAAAATCCATTCTTTGAATATATTTTTAATCGCTTTATAAAACACCTTGGTTAAAAAAATTGTTCATTTCTGGTTTACAGCATACCATGGATGTACACAAGCCTTGAACTCACTAGCAAGAGATACCAGCTGAGCAAATAAAATAGTTAATTGCTATGGAAAGAACTTCCAGCATAATATTTAATAGAAGACACAAAAGGGGACAACCTTCTTGTCCCATGTCTTGTAGAAAAGGTTATTCGTTTTTACTCATTTAGTATGATATTTGTGATGTGTTTGTGATAAATGGCTTTAACAATATTGAGGAAAGTTAATTCAATTTCATTATGTTGAGATATTTTTTAAAATCATGAGTAAGGGTGTTTGTCCTTGACAAATGTTTTTACAGTGACTTGAAATAATCATATTATTTGAGTTTTCTTTTGTTGATATGGTATATTATGTTGATTGACTTCCTTATTTTAAAAATTCCTTGCATAACTGCATTCTTAGTCATGATGTATAATTCTCAATGAGTTGTTATATTTTATTTGCTGATATTTTGTTGAGGATCTTTGCATTCTTGTTCATCAAAGATATTGGTCTATAGTATTTTTTGAGGCATCTATGTTTTTGTTATTTTGGTGATGATAGCTTCAGAGAAACTACTTGGGAGTAATTCTGTTTCTCATTTTTCTAGAAGGTCATGAAGAGAATTAGCAGTAGATTCTCTTTAAAGTTTTGAAATAATTAACTAGTTAATTCACCTGAGCCTGGGCTTTTGTTTTTGGGAAGACTTTTTATTGCCCAATCAATTTTCTCAATAATGATAGTTATGTTCAGGTTTTCATCATCATCTTGGGCTTAACCTAAGAAAGTGATAGGAGAACAAAAATGTATCCATTTCTTCCAGGATCTCTTATTTTGTGGCATAAGATTTTCAAAGTAATCTCTGGTTACCATTTAAATCTCTGTAGTATCTATAGTAACATGCCATTTTTTAAATTTCTGATTCTTTTTTTAAAAATTTTTATTGTGGTCAAAGTGAATTACAATTCTTTCACAGTAATATATGAGGCACATAGTGAAAATGAATGAGAGGCATTAGCACCACCAATGTTGTCCTCCCTGCACCCGTTCCCAGCATGCACCCCACATCTCCCTCCTTTATCCCCCTCATGCTAGTGTAACTGTTGCCCCCTTATACAACTTGCTGTAGATTGGGTATAGATTCTGTTCTTATTGATGTTCGATTTGGGATTCATGTTTGATCAGTTTTTATTTCCACCAGGTGAATATACGACTGACTGGTCTTGGTGCCATCCATTTTTTTCCCTTCAAATTATGAGGTTGCTTAAGATGATTCCAGTAATGTTCTATTGTGAATCTGTTTTTAAGTCACTCTTTCCCTTTCTTTGCGAGTCTTACTAATAGTTTGTCAATCTTGATTTTTTTTTTTTTTAAAGAACCAACTCTACCTCTGTGATTTCATCCTGAGCTGATGTTACTCTGCTGCTGAGTGGATTTCCATTTTGCCTACCAAGTTTTTCAACCCTGCTATTTCAATTTGAAGTTTTCCTATTTTTACTTTCATACCTTCTTCAATCTTGGTTGTGACTGAATATTCAGTTAGTTCCACGCTTTCTTTGAGTTCTTTAAACATCCTCCATATTTCTTCTCTAAAGTCCTTATCAGAGAGGCTACATAGGTGGCTTATACTTGACGGGTATTCAGAACTACCATCTAAATTATCTAAGCATATTGGAGGTCTGCATAGTTTTCCTATTGTCACACTTGCAGTGTGGTGTTTCCTATGTATGATGCTAGGATTCATTGATTAGAATTGTGCTGCTGTGGAGTGGTGTGGAATAGAGGAGAAACTGGTTAGTAGCTGTTCCACTCTCTCATTCTAGATGAGCTTATGTTGACCTGCAGGATAAGTGAAGTTTTAGGCAGATACAGAGGGGCAAGTTCGTTAGCTGCTGGTTCTCTCCCTCTGGGTGGGACAATGCCCACCTGCACAGTGAGCATGGTTCCAGGCAAATAATGTAATTTTGTATGTAATTAGAGACAGAGTTACAACTTAAAATAAGGCTTTCACCAAAGACTGCTTTCTGTACTCCAAAGACAGGAAGCTAAAAGCTTTATCTTCCTTTTTTGATTACCACTTGAAAACCAATATTCTAGAGACAAAACTTTATGTTGCTAGCAACTTAAGAAAATATCATGTTTCTCCTCTAGTGCTAGTTGTTCAGGGGTCTGAGGTCCTGATAAATGCAGAGGTTTCCTTTTCTGTGCCTGCCCTGTTGGTCAACGACCTCTGGTGGGGTGGTGGATGGTGGCACGGCCACATTGGAATTATGGTTCTTGAATATATTTTCTTATGTTCTCAAACTTTTTTAAAGTTCGAATAAAAGTTTTTGTATTTTCTCCTACATATTTTTTTTTACCATTCTCCTAGTTTATGAAGTTGTTGGAATTATTCCTTAATTCCTGTAATTAGTAAGTGAACTTTATCATTAAATGAAATTTAGTTTTGGTTATTCTGGAAAATACTTGCAAAACGTTCTTCAAGTGTTAATAACTGTGCTTTGACAGATTTCTGAAGTTGTTAGAAGGGAGCTACAATTTTAAGATGTGTATAACTATGGAAGAACTTTATATTATTAGATGTTGAGTGATAATTGTAATTATTTTCGCAACATGGAATGGCTTTTAGATAATGTGAAAATTGTATCTAAAAGCCATAAGTTTTGTGAATCCCAGTACACATTAGGTATAAAATGAATGCATGAATTATAAATAATCTATTAGCTAAAGTGTTTTAAGGCATAAAATATAAAATTAAAGTAATATTACACCAAAGCAGAAACAAAATTGCTTTCATAAAAATGGAAATAAGTATATCAAGAAATAATTTGTGATTAGAAAGGCATTACAGCAAAGTTAATGGATGAATGGAAATATGTGGTCTTACGACTTGTTGGATTGCAATTGTGTTTAAGAAAGTTTCTGTACATATAAATATTGTTGTAAGCACAGAAAAATATTCCAATATTCATTTTTATTACTTTAAAGTCCAAGATACAATATACTTTCCAGTTCTATTCTCTAATATCTTGATTCTTAATTTATTATTTTTCTTCTATGATTTTGTTTTATTCTTTCTGATTCAGCTCTCTTCCTTGAAGATATTTTTAAATGAATAGATTTATTTTAAATGATTTTTAAATGAATGAATGGATGAATGCAAATTCAGTTTCTTTTTCTTTAAATTATTTATTTATTTATTGGTTGTTTTTGTTGTTGTTTTTTAGAGAATCTGTTGGTGCCTGACAGATTTGGGCAACAACTGATAGTGCTTGGTGATCACCTTTGGTAATGTTCAAGGAACTATATGCTGTGTAGGGACTGAATTTGTGTCAGTCACATGTAAAGATAACAAGTACTGGATGATCAAAATCATAAGTAATGAGAACACACTCCTGGCTTTTGAATATTAAACTGAGATTGTCAAGAAGTAGGGAAAGACAGAGAATGTGTGACTAAGAAGTAACAAAAAGACAAATGGCAGAAGCTCTTAGGCACTTTGGTGATGGTGAATATATAATAATTTTGCTCATCAAAACTATGCAAGTTTACACTATTTTAAACTACTTAAAACAGAATTTGAAAATATATAATTCAAAAAATGATATTGTAAATTGAAAAAATAAAAGAAGACAAATCTTTAACAATCTCAATTAACTTTTGTCTTCTATAAGAGCAGAATATATATATGTGAAATTAATATTTAACATGATTAATTGAAAATGTTCAAAATAAAGGATCTTTATACAACTGTTGATCTGAATAGCAAAATAATAAATAAAAGCTAGTATTTTAATAATGTAATAGGACAATAGAGATGAGGACCCGTCTGTGGAAGGAAGCTTGCTATAAAGAGAGGGAGTGCAGTTATGGTTGAGAAGTGACTATCATGACAATAAGAGTTGGAACTGATCACTCTGGATATGTCACAAACTGTGTGCTAAATAGATAAAGTGATATGTGTGATATACCTTCATTAACAATAATGCAAACCACACTGTCAAAAACGAAAAAAAAATAATAAGAGAGACAGACAGTCTAGAACCGTGAAGACTCTATCCTAGACCTTGTCCTATGACCTGCTCAAATACCAAGATCACTAACTAAAGTGGCCAGATTTTCTCATCCACAACTGAGAGGAAAGTTTCCTGGCACCACAAAAAGGCTTTGGATCGGGTAATGAATATGTATGGAGCCAGTGGTTGTTCCCATGACAGTATGCTTCAAAGGTGGAGAAACACTGAATCTCTAAGACCGGGAATTCCCTTTCTTCCCCAATACTTACTGTGTCTATGGAAAAAAAAAGTGGTGGGAACACCAAACCCTTCCACTCCAGCACTCCATCTTTTTCTTGTTTTGTTTTGTTTGTTTTTGATATTATTTTCTTTCTCTTTTTTCTTCCACTTTTTTCTTTCTTTTTCACTCTTGTGGTTATTATTTGGTGATTTTTTTTTTTTGGCTGGGTGCATTTATTTTTCTTTTTTTGGTAGTTGCTACCAATTTTTTTCTTCTCTTTTTTTTTTATCTCCAACAGAATCACATAACTTGAATCATTCAGCCTCTTAAATTGAGAGGGGGAAAGGATGATACCAGGATCAGTCATATGAACATGTAGCAGAAATAAAAAATGATTAGACGTGAACACCAAACCCAAAGTCAATGACAACAGAATAGATACCCAATCTACAACAAGCCGTGGAGTGGAGGCCAGTTACACTAGTATTTTGGGGGGTAAAGGAGGGAGAGATGGTATACATGCTGGGAACAGGGGTGGAGGGAGGATAACACTGGTGGTGGGAATGCACCTCATTCATTGTCACTATGTACCGTAAATAATTCTGTGAAAGATTTGTAATGCACTTTGGTCACAATAAAAATTTATTTAAAAAAAAGAGAGAGAGAGACAGACAGACAGACAGACAGACAGATGTGCACTATCTCCCCAGATGCATGCAGGGGGTAAGGGAAAGGGATTTTGGGAATACTAGTAGTGGAAAATGTGCACTGGTGAAGGAAAGCATACATTGATGAAACTCAACTCTAAAATATTTTGTAACCATGGTGCTCAAATAATTATTATTAAAAAAAGAAGGGCACAAGATTTCAATTGGAAGCAATTATATAGATTGGTATACTTGAACTCCAAATTAGTTATTTTTTCCCGATAACTTATAGAATAGAAACCCAATTGCTAGTGTAATTGCATCTTCTCAGCTCCTAGACATAAACTGCTCTTAAACCAGCATTCTGAAGCACTGGCAACAGATTGCTTACTGGGCCAGTAGCTCTATAGCAAATATTGGGTATCCTATCTAAGGTGGCATTTATTTGAAAGACCTTCCCTAGGGATATATTTAAAAACTTGCATGCTTTTAAGAAGACTGGCCAAACAACCAGATAATACAACAAAGCTTGGCCTGGACCATTCTTGTTCC
>PVKC010010469.1:0-25704 GCA_004027635.1 Crocidura indochinensis | reverse complement strand
GGGTTACTCCTGGCTCCATGCTCAGAAATTGCTCCTGGCAGGCACGGGGGACCATATGGGGCACTGGGATTCGAACCGATGACCTTTTGCATGAAAGGCAAACACCTTACCTCCATGCTATCTCCCAGGCCCCCTAGTAGTTTTTTTATTTGTTTTCCATCAAAAGCAAAACGTTTCAAATGAATTATCAATACTGGAGGTAATTTCCATAAGTATGTTTTCTTTAAAAAATCTCTTTTAATGTTGCAGTTTTTATAGTAAATTCTATCATTATCTCTCAAATCCTCTTCTTTAAAAAATTCAAAGAGACATTCCTGCAATGTACATCTATCTGTAGACTTGATAGTCAGGGACAACTGAATAAAAGTTTCATAAATCTCTGACTCTTGGTAACATGTAAGACACTGTAGTATGGATTTGCACTGTCCTTGAAAGAGATCATATTTAATAGATTCATGAGTCCTATTTTGTTGATATTTTTCATTGTCCCTAATGTGCATAGCTTCATCTATCTTCACATTTTTAGTCATTAAATCCTGATGTAGTCCTTCTATAAGAAACATTAATAATTCATGAGAATCCTGTTGGTTATGTCCATCAAATTGGTCATTAAGTAAATTAATTGTCGTTTTAAAATTTTTTGGGTTAATATATCTATTACATCCATTTCCCATGAGTTTAATAAGATGACCAAATTCTTCTGCTAATTTTCCTTTACGTCCATTTGGATTTTCCCTGTTAATGTCTTTTTTATAATAATTCTGACAAAAATACTGAGTCAAGTTTGAAATATTATACAGGCATTGTATTATTGAGTTCATATAACATGAGTTACCTAAATTTTGTAATCCAGTGACAATAGGTTTTTGTTTTTCTCTCTTTATTCCAAAATGTATAGGTCTTATTCTCTTATTAGTACCTCTCAAGGTATGAGGTGTGAGCGTTACTCTCTTTTTTACTGTCCCAGTTACCTTAGCAATGTTACAACTATCCAAGTCTGGAGTATCCTGTATTTGATGTGTTGTGGAGCTAATATTCTCACCACCCTGTTCTTGTTCATTTGTGCTAATCCGATTTTTAACAAGGCGCAAAGGAACCCAAAATTTCTTGTGAGGGTCTTCATTTGTAAAGACATAGGCATAACCCCTTCCTCTCAGGAGAAGATAACCAGCATTCCATTTTTCATCCTCTTTTATCCAAATTGGAGTGTCTGTAGTTTCTTGCCTCTCAATCTCTTCCTTAAAATGTTTTTCCCCTGCTGTATAAATTTCCCCTTGGGGTAAGTTCAGGTAATTTAGTGTAATAAGAGTCAACTATAATGGTTCAGCTGGTGCTAATCCTCTTTTTCTATTCTTTTGTAATTGGGTTTTTAGCATTCTGTGGGCTCTTTCTACAATAGCCTGTCCTCGACAATTGTGGGAAATCCCCTTAAGATGCTTTATTTGCCATTCTTTACAAAAAATTCAAAAGTTTTGCTTATATAGGAGGGCCCATTATCACTTTTAATGGAATATGGAATACCCATAACAGAAAAACATTGCAAAAGAGAACTGCAAACAGCCTTAGATTTTTGAGAAGACATAGGGATTGCCCAAATAAACCGAGAATAAGTGTCCACCACCACATGAAGATAAGGTTTTTTTTTGGAAATATATCTGTTTGGGTTACATCCATTTGCCAAAGTTCATTCGACTGCAAACCTCTTGGGTTTGCTCCTGCTACGTGCATCCTTTTTGTTAATGGAGCACAGATGTTACACATCTCTATAATTTCTCTAGCTTGCCTCCATGGAATTTGATAATTTACAGAGAAGACAGAGACAGGGAGACAGAGAAAGAGACAGAGACAGAGAGGAGAGAGAGATCGAACCAGGGAGAATTAAGCGCTTTTGGCCAAACCTTTTGTTCCCCCCAAACCTCTTTGTGTGAATCATTTATTGCGGATGATTATTGCCAAGGTCTCCCAGAGAAATGGGAGTTGGTCACTCAATTTGGGAGGTATTTGGGGACCCTGGATATATTAGCAGTGGGCTCAGCCGCATATTCTCCCAACAATAGAGGACAAAATAAAAATCAGAGTTGTTCATGAGTTCCTGTAGTCAATCAGAGCTTTGATTTATAAACTGGGTAAAAAAGGCAAACTTCATACAGAAATACTCAGATCACTTGTTGTTGGCATCTCTGTAGTTTAAAAATTTATGCCAACATAATGTGAACAAGAAATAGCCTATTTTTTTTGAAAAATGTTTAACTAGTTTAACAATTCAAACACTTCTAATTTCAAGTTTTCATTTGATTAGTGTCATCCTGAATAAGGTGTCAGTATTTTGAATTTTTTCCTGGAAAATTCAATACATAGACCTACTTTTAAAATAATTTCAATGGAAATATAAAATTTGCTCACCTCTAAATCACACTATAAAATAAAAGATTTTATCCAATTATATTAAAAGTCTTAACTGTTTTGAAGATTAGTTCTATTCAAAATTATTTTTTCTCTTTGGATCTTTTATTTAACATGCTGGCTCTATCTTAGAATCCATTTCTGTTCTATTAAAAACTTTTTACCTTTTTTTGTTTGTTTTGGCCTCACCCATTTGATGCTCAGGGGCTACTCCTGGCTAAGAGCTCAGAAATTGCCCTTGATTTGGGGGGAACCATATGGGACGCCAGGGATCAAATCATAGTCCTTCTATGATTAGTGCTTGCAAGGCAGACACCTTACTTCTAGTGCCACCTCACTGGCCCCAACTTTTTACCTTTAAATAATATCTTTATTTAAACATGATTGTAGTTAAGTTTCAGTCATAAACTGAACACCACCTTTCAAGTGCAACATTCCCATCACCAATGCCCCCACCCCTCCATTGCCTGTATTAGAGACAGGCTTTCTACTTCCCGCACTATTGAATTATGATAGTTCAATATAGCTATTTCATAAACTGCACTCACTACTCTTTGTGGTGAGCTTCATGTTGTGAGCCAGTCCTTCTGATCCTTATCCCTGGGAATTATTTCAATAATATCTTTTATTTTACTTAAATCCCATAGATGAGTGAGACAATTCTGTGTGTCTATTTCTGTCTCTGATTTATTTAACTCAGCATAATAGATTCCATGTACATCCATGTATAGGAAAATTTCATGACTTCATATCTTCTGATGGCTGCATAATATTCCTTTGTGTATAGGAATAGATGAAGGTCATCTTGGTTGTTTCCAGGTTCCAGCTACTGTAAATAGAACTGTAATGAATATAGGAGTCAGGAAGGATTTTTGTATTAAGCTTTTGTGTTCCAAAGTCTGTGGGCAGGGCAACTCAACTTTGTGGAAGGCAGACCCTAAGGGAAGAATGCTCTGCAGAAGGCAGGTCCTCCGGGAGGAATGCTGAAGAGATGAAATTCTCTGGTGTGGTAAAGCAAGAAAGGCCCAAGATGTCTGCTGGGCTTCTGCCGCCCAGCAGAAGTCAGCTAGGGCCAAAGTCTATGAGCAGGACGACTCATCTCTGGTTAAGACAGGCCCTCAGGGAAGAATGCTTTGCAGAAGGCAGGCCCTCAGGGAATAATGCTGAAGAGATCAAATTCTCAGGCATAGGTAAGCAAGAAAGGCTCAAGATGTCTGCCCGGCTTCTGCAACACAGCAGAAGTCAGCTTTTCCAAAGTCTGTGGGTGGGGTGGCTCACCCCTGGAGAAAGCAGGCCCTCAGGGAAGAATGCTGAAGAGATCAAATTCTCAGACCTGGGAAAGCAAGAAAGGCCCAAGATGTCTGTCGTGCTTCTCTATGTCTCTTGAGGTGCATTTAGTCCATTGATTTTGAAAGAGATAATAATCATGGGATTTGTGCCTGCCTTACCGCGCTAGCCTAGGAGGGACCGCGGTTCGATTCCCCGTGCCCCATATGGTCCCCCAGTCCAGCCAGGGGAGACTTCTGAGCGCATAGCCAGGAGTAACCCCTGAGCGTCACTGGGTGTGGCCCAAAAACAAAACAAAACAAAACAAAACAAAATAATAATAATAATCATGGGATTTAGTGTTGTCTTTGTGTAGAAGTTTGATTTGTTTGTTGGTCCATCTTGTCTTAAATTAGACCTTTCAGTTTTCCTTTTAAGGCTGATTTTGAGTCTGTAAAGTTTCTGAGCTGTTGTTTATTCATGAAGTTATGCATAGTTCCATCAACTCTGAAAGTGATTCTGGGTTGTTGTAGTACTCTAAGTGAAATATTCATTCATATATCCCACCACTGCCTTCTGGTTTTGAGGGTTTCTTGGGCAGTTCTGCTTTTAAACTTAAGGATGCTCCTTTGAATGTAATTTTCCTTTTTGATTTTGCAGTTTTCAGTATTCTATCCTTAAATAAGGGATTAGTCATTGTGACTAGGATGTGTTTTGGGGTGCTTTTTCTCAGGTCTCTTTTAGCTAGTACGCTTCGGGCATGTAGGATTTTGTTGCTTGCTGTCTTTTTTTTTTTTTTTTTTTTTTTTTGTGGTTTTGGGGTCACACCCGGCAGTGCTCAGGGGTTATTCCTGACTCCATGCTCAGAAATTGCTCCTGGCAGGCACGGGGGACCATATGGGGCACCGGGATTTGAACCGATGACCTTTTGCATGAAAGGCAAACGTCTTACCTCCATGCTATCTCCCGGGCCCCAGCTTGGTGTCTTTAGTTCTGGGAGTTTCTTCTGCAATGATGTACTTGACTGTTGATTCTTCCTGGTGATTATCTTCTTGGATTGTTGGGACTCCAATGATTCTTATCTTGTTTCTGTTGAGTTTCTGTTTCTATTTTCACCTGTTCTCATTGTTTGAGTAATTTTCCCATTGCCTGATCATTTACTTTAAGCATGTTTTAAGTCTCTTTTCAGTCTCTTCTGCTGTATGGAGTTGTTATGCATCTCATCTTCCAGCGAACTGATTCTGTCCTCAGGTGTTGTTACCATATTGGAGAGACTTTCTATTGAGGTTTTTAATTTGTCTACTGAGTTTTTCAGACCTGTTATTTCAGTTTGGATTTTTTCTGATTTCTATCTTTGTGTTCCCTTCAATTTGATCTATGATTTCCTTCATTTCTATGAACATCCTCCATATTTCTTCTCTAAACTCTTTATTTGAGAGGCTAACTAGGTGGTTGGCAGTTTTTGGGTCATTAGAGGTGCCATCTTCATTCTCTATGTTGGCCTGCATATTTTCCCCATTGTCACAATTGTACTGTGGGTTTTTCCTAAGTGTTGTGGTGGGGCTCATTGGCTAGAAGCACCCCTACTGATTGATAGGTGGTGGTTGGGACCAAGGATCAGGCCACTGGAGAGTTGAGAAGGTAGTCAGAATGGCTATATGTTATGATTCAGGTCTTCTTCAACATCCAGCTCCTCCAAAAGGTGGGGGGACAGCTCATCTCTCTTGAAGAAGTGTCCCCAGGAGATGATGAGCAGGGGGGACCAAGGAGTAGGCCACAGAAGGCTTGAGAAGGTAATCAGAATGAATGCCATGCTTCAGGGTCTGCACCAGCAGCCAGCTTCTCCAGAGGTCCTGTCTAAAATTATTTTACATTGAAATAAATGTCTAAAGATATATATGTACATATCATAAATATCTTAATATTAAAGTATTGTTTGCTTTACTTCTTTAAACATGCTTTTTAATTATACATTTTCCTCAGGAAAATGTTATTGATAATATTGCAATGGGAAATTAATGCCTATGGAGGTAGAAATATAGAAACATAAATCCCCCAAATTTAGGACATTGTGATTGCATCACTGTAGGACATTTACCTGTTATGTGGCTAAACATGGTTAGATTTCCAGAATCCCATATGACCTCACCAGCAGTGCCAGAAATGGTTCCTGAGTTGAGTATCAGAAGTTACATCTGAGCATAGCGGAGTGTGGTTCCAAACTATGCCACCAAATAAAATAAATTAAGTTTCCTTAAGATTCAAAACTCATAATGAAATGGAGCAATGGAATTTTTACAGTTTGAGTCATCTACTCTAAAATTCTGAGTGCTGATATCTACAACGGCTGTCTGTGCCTTTTTTTTTTTTTTGAACTAGAGTTTGTGTTGATGTAACCAAATTTTCAGATAAAGAGATTACTTACACCCAGCTATTACAGCTTCAAATCCAGGAAACCCGTAAATGACCTGAATGCTTCAGTAATCCTTGAGTCAAAAATAAGCCCCAAGCACTGCCAGGTGTGGCCCCAAAACTAAAGCAAACAAACAAACATATAATATCTTGACTTTAGACTTAGAGCTTTTATAATGAGGGAACATATTATTTTTTCTTAAATCACCTCAGTCTTGGTATTTTGCCACGATAGTCATAGGAAGCTGATGTATCTAGAATGGAGGCATGCCCGATATTTCAATCAATGAAAGGATAAATAATAGAAAATTAAAAATAAGTAACACATTAGTTAGGGTCTTTTGCAATCAGGACTAAATAAAAATTAACTTTTGAAATCTTGAAGTTTGTACTTTCCAATGGGCTTTAAGTGTTGTTAATAATTATAGTATTTTCAGGAGAATCTATATTTTAGTAGTAATTGATATATATTTATGTTATAGATCTTATCACTCTCTGTTTTGTGATGGTTAGAGGCCCTGACATAGAATTTTGAGCAAACAGTACAATTCTGGAACTAAGTGAGCTGGTTCTTAGAATCATTGCAATGGATGATAAAGCAGACACTGAAGTGTGGAATAAAGGTTTGGGAATGGTTCCTTTGCGCATGTGGCATTATCAGGATGAATGTTCAGAGATGTTTATGTCCTAAACCCTGTGACCTGTGACCATGTTAAGTTTCATGGCAGAAAGACTGCAAAGGTACTTTATGGATGTAATTAAAGCTTCAACTCTTAAGGTCAGGTTCCTGGATCATATAAGAGACCTTTATCTTAATAAATGGGCCCTAGAAAGGAAGAAAATCTCTAAGTGGAAATAGTAAGATATTCAGGAGTTAGAGAGACTTGAACCTGAAAAAGCATTAAGGAGATCTAGTTGTTTAGGATAAAGAAAAGAACAGTGCTGTGAGGAATTTGGGTTACTTTTGACTTGTAGTTGCAAGTAACAGTCAGAGATAGAACATGAAACTCATTTTTCAGTCATAAGAAACTAAATTTTCCCCAAACATAGATCATCTAAGAAGCAAGTTTCTTCTCTTAGAACTCACTTTATAGAATCTCAGTGTGATTGAAGCTTTGATTTTTATTTTCTAAGATAAAGAAGTCTAAGTAAAAACAAAACACACACACACACACAAAAACACAAAAACAAATCCTCTATCTCTAATAATCCATAGAAGCTGAGATAATAAATTTGTATTATCTAACTGATAAAGTTATTGTAATTTTTTTAATGGTAGGAAGAAATATATATAGCGATTATGTCAAAATTCCAGTCTATGGTCCAGAAAGACAGTAAGGTGTATGCCTTATTTGTGGGCTTGTCCATGTTCAATCCTCAAAAAAGCATCACATATGGTCCTGTGAGCACATTAAGTAGCAATCTCTGAACACATCCCTTATTCCCTGAATCACAGTGAACCCTAAGCACAACCAGGAGTGAATCAACAACAACAACAACAACACAATTGTGAGCAAAAATATACAGTGTAAATTTTTTCAAAAATATACATAAAATCAATGCTGGAGCAGTGGCACAAGTGGTAGGACTTTTGCCTTGCATGTGCTAACCTTGGTCAAACATCAGTTAGATCACCTGCATCCCATATGGTCCCCCAAGCCAGGAATCATTTCTGAGCTCATAGCCAGGAGTAACACTTAGTGTCACTGGGTGTGGTCCAAAAACAAACAATAAAAGTATGATCTGAAATCTCTCTCTCTCTCTTTGTCTCTCTTGCTCTCTCTCTATATGTATTTAGATATAGACATACATTCATAAAATGGTGGGGTTACAAATGAAAGTCAATAGACATATTTTGATTTTAATTTGCAATTTTATTAGCTAGCTTTCACATAGTTGGGAAATTTATTTACTCTAAAGCTCAATTTTCACTTTTCAAAAGGTGTGCATATTTTCTGCTATGAAGGTACTTGATAAAAAGAAAGAAAAGATACCTGAATATTTATGATGAATTTGAAATATTGTCTGACATGTAGTAATATGACAATGTGTTATTTTAATTCTTTTTCATTTAACTTATCAGCAAAACAACTCATCAACTAATTATGTAGTCATTAATATTTATTTATCATAATTATGTTATTGAATGTGACAAACTTATGAGGCAAAAGTAAATAATTTTAAAAGCTTGGAGAAGTTCAAAAAGTAAATCATACCTACACTGGAAGCAAGTTTCACCATTTATCAATACCACTAATTAAATATAAATATTTGGTATTTAGGCTTGAATTTATAAAAATCTGTCAAGAATTTGTATCTTTTATACCATAATATTTCATTTCAACTGAATATCTGTATAAATTTAAGAAAACATTGGGGCCAGTGAGGTGGCGCTAGAGGTAAGGTGTCTGCCTTGCAAGCACTAGCCAAGGAAGGACCGTGTTTGATCCCCCGGCGTCCCATATGGTCCCCCCACGATTTCTGAGCACTTAGCCAGGAGTAACCCCTGAGCATCAAACGGGTGTGGCCCCCCGAAAAAACAAACAAGAAAGGAAAACATGGTGGAGGCCAATATCAAAATTATCCAAATATCCCATAATCCATTAGATAAAATAAATAAATAAAATAAATAAATAAATAAAATGAAGCTATTTATTTTCTTATTTTTATTTTTGGTTTTTATCCCGTGACACCAAGGTGTTATTCCTAGCTCTGCACTCAGAAATTACTCTTGGCATGCTCAGGGGATCATTTAAAATGCTGAGAATCAACCCCAAATCGACCTCATGGAAGGCAAATGTCCTACCCATAGCGCTATTTTTCTGACCCCTGCATAAAGCAGGCTCACTCATGTGACCTTTATCCTGTACCATTCACTCTGTGAATTCAAATATCTATTTAATATAAAATTTAAATGTTATTGAAAATATTTTGAAAATGTTTTCCATTACTTTTCTACTTCATGGATATGTTCAACAAAATGTGAATATACTGCCAGAGAAATAAAGGTGCCTTATTGTAGAAAAATGTGGGTTGGGTTATCAGGTAGTTCAGCTGCATTAGAAGTAGGGAAAAGGTCTGATGGACAGCAAAGATGCTACTAGGAAACACTGTGTAACTCATATAATATTTGCATCATCCTTGATGGACAAAAAGAAGATGGGAATTTGAGGATGGGGAAAATATGACTCATCTCATTTCTATTCGTAAGCACTGAGCAGCAACATTAGCTGAAAATTACCCTTGGATCTTACAGCAAAGCATAACATTTTCAACAAAATGCTTCAGATAAAACTGTCAAGTTGAACAGATGTGACCATATTTGAAATCTGATTTCTTTTAGAAAATTATGCATTATTTCTCCTCAATTTATGCCTTCTCAATATATAAGCCATTTTTTTCTTAATACTCTAGCATGAGTCCAAGTTGTCCATAGTCAATTTTACATGCAAGCCTGAGTGCTAGGCATGATTATTTTCTCATCAATTTTGAGCCTGGTTGTCTTTTTTCTCTGACTTTCCTTATAACTTTCTGTATCTACATGTCTCTATACATATATATTATAGTTTCATACACATGTATACATATACACATATATACCTAAGCATAGTTATATATTGATAACAAATTCATATTATTTTATCTCTAAGACAAATTTTCTTTAGGAAAGAAATATTGCTCATGTTTAATTAAAAACAAATTTTTTAGAAAACTTACCTCATCTGAAGTAATACACCTGTGTGATATATAATCAGCAGCAAAATTTTCCCCAAACTCTTAAGTACTTTAGGGTTTATTGTTTGTAAAGCAGCTTACTCTTTTATCCAAGGCACCAAGAAAATTTCCTGACTCATATATTATGCTCGGTGATACTTTTTTTTTTAAATGAATATGTGGGTCAGAGACAAACCAGGAACTGGCTTGGAATATAACACAGTCAAAGCTTCCAGGAAAAGGCCTCATATAGTCTCCCCTTGTGGGGATGCAGAAGTAACTGGTCAAAAAATTGATGGAGACACAAGAGGTGTCAAACTTCTTGATTGTAGTTTTGCCTCTAAGAGAGGAAACAGTGAGGTTCTAAGAACACCCTTAAGAGCAACTGGACATGTTCCAATGATGACAAAAGGAGAAGCTAGAGATTTGTTCTTCCAGTCTTCATTTACAGTATGGACTGAAAAATAAGCTTACCCACTCTCATCTGGTTTCTCATCTTCCACTGCCATATAGTAAAGAAAGTAATCCAGATACTGCCTTTTTCTACACGTTCCCAAGATTACTGTTAGTATCTTATCTAACAAAATTACAAGCCTTCCTTTCCCTGCTCATTCCGAGATTTGTGATAGTCATAGCAACTAATCTCATATTAAATTGCTTCTTTTCTAGCATCCAGAATGCTGTAGCAACACAGAAGTGAAATATCTGTATTATTTCATAAAACTAGTCCCCCACAAGTACTATAGTTCTCACACTAGGATAAAGTGAAAAAATAGTTCAAAGAGATCAGTAGTCTAGGAGAGACTGAGAGGAAGCCCAGGATGATGGAGATCATGGAAGGAATAAAATCATAACTTCCCTAGGATGATTTCTTAGATAATGCCAATGATGATAACCATATTGGTGCAACAGCAACCTGGTCACCTAAGATATTCTACATCTGTTTCATACATCAAATGACTCATTAAGAAATAGGAACATTCTTCATATTGCCTTTGTTCTTCTACTTTAAGTATTGTATTCCTCGAAGTCAGTTGTTATAGAAACTTCCTCCCAGAATCTATTAAATTCAACTGGAAAGAAAGGAATGTGGAGAGCAATAAAATATTTCTAATTTAATATGATAAGGTTGCCACCCATGTTCCATTGGCTAGGACATCACATGTTATTTTTTGTGTGTCAATCTATAAAAGTATATTATTTTGAGAGACTGGAGAGATAGTTCATAGGAGAAGACCATGGAATTATACCTCTATTAATTTATTTATTCCCTGAAGGTAGTCAGGAGTGATCCTGGAGTAAAAGTATATACTGAATCTGTGATTCAAAGAGCCCAAATCAAACAGAAGCAAACAAAATATGTAAATTCTATATTGCGTTCAATTTCTATTCTTAAAAGATAACTTTTTTCTTTGTTTTTTTGGACCACACCCATTTGATGCTCAGGGGTTACTCCTGGCTAAGTGCTCAGAAATCGCCCCTGGCTTTGGGGGGAACATATGGGACCCTGGGGGATCAAACCGTGGGCCTTCCTTGGCTAGCGCTTGCAAGGCAGACACCTTACCTCTAGCGCCACCTCGCTGGCCCCAACAGATAACTTTTATTTATGCTATGGTATAGGTTGTATTTAATACACTGATATAAGTGACATATACTTATTTGATATCACTTTTAGCATTTTGTATCTAAGATTGTCCATTTTATTTAGCTTATATAAATTGACATACTATGCAATATAGTTTTATCTAATAACTATTTATTTCTTTATTAGTGGTTTTGGGATTACTTAGGGTAGTACCACTTTTTTTTTTGGTTTTTGGGCCACACCCAGTGATGCTCAGGGGTTACTCCTGGCTATGCGCTCAGAAGTCACTCCTGGCAGGCATGGGGGACCATATGGGAACCGGGGGATCGAACCGGGGTCCGTCCTAGGCTAGCGCAGGCAAGGCAGCAGGCACCTTACCTCCTGTGCCACCTCCCGGCTCCCAGGGTAGTACCACTTTGATGATACTTAGGTAAGGATATTAAGTTCCAGGACTCAGCCTCAGTTTTCCATATGCAAGGTAAATACCATGCCTGCAATATAATCACTCTGGCCTTTAAATTTAAAGTTTATATTTGGTTCATAATAAGAAGTTATCATTTATTTTTAAACATCTAGCCTGAGTCATTAAAATTTTGGTTGGGAAGGCACAGCTCACTCTTCTAGGGTCACTCCTTCTTCTGTTCTCCTCAAGAATTACTCCTGGCAATGTTCATGGAACTTTATGGAATACCAGGAATCAAATCTGGTTGACTACTCACGAGCAAGCGCTACCTGCTGTTCTTTCTCTTCAGTGCCTAAGTCTTGGTCTAGTTAAAAGTTTGCTCTACTTTTGTCTTCTCAAAGAATTCTTTAAAAAATTATTGTTGTTTTCTAGGTTCTATTTTGTAGTTTTATGCCCTAATTTTCTTTAAGCTCTCCTCATCTACCTCCATAATTTGTATTTAGTTAGCTCTCTATTTTATAATTTCCTTAGATGTAAAATTTAAATATTATTTAAGATACCTCTTTATGTACTTACACCTGCATGATTTTCTATAAATGCAGCTTTAGAGACTTGCTAAACATTTTGGTAAAGTATATTAGATTTTGCTCATGTCAGTTTATTTTGAAATTTTCCCTGAGAGTTCGTAATCTCTACATTGACTGCTTAGAGATTTTTGGTTTTATTATACATTTTTAAAATCCTTCACTTAATTTAAAATTTCACTATATTATATAGAGACTATACTCTGATTTTGATATTTTAAGAGTATTAACATTTGTTTCATGCTTTAATATAGTCTCAATAAAATTATTTTCTACTTATTTAAAAGAACGTGTATTCTTTTTATTGGTGTGTTGTCTCTATGTTCATTGTGTTATTGGAGATACTGATTAATTAGCCTTTTCCCTGTTGATAATGCAGTTGTTTGATCCATTTATTATGTAAACTGGGATACTGTAGTTTCCACTTATGGTTTTTGAATTGATTTTTTAAATGCATTTTATTGGAGTAACATTGAGTCATAGGAATATCAATATTTATATGTTTGGAAGATATACAACTAAGTGCCAATATCTCATCAACACAATCTTTTAACCTTTCAGCACACACACTCCTCTGCTTTTGTTTATATATGTCTATTCTACATATTTTATTTTCTTTGAAACATGTTAATTTCATTCAGTAATTTTTCTTTCTTCCTGTTTTGGCTTTTGGGCTACAATAGAGTGCACTCAGGTTTTACTCCTGACTCTATGCTCATAGAGAACTCCTATCTGACACAGGGGAATATATGTGTTCCATGGATCAAACCTGGGTCAGCCACATTCAAGGTAAGCGCCCCACTCTGGCCACATTTTTTCTTTTTTAATGAATTATTATTATTTATATTATAATATATAACAAATTAAATAATCATATTAATATATACCATTAATACCATTAATAATATAATTTTGGGGCCGGAGAAATAGCACAGCAGTAAGGCATTTGCCTTAGATGCAGAACGATGGTGGTTCGAATCTCATCATCTCATAATATCCCCCGAGCCTGCCAGGAGCAATATCTGAGCATAGAGCCAGGAGTATCAACTGAGCGCTGCTGGGTGTGACTCAAAAACCAAAAAGATATATATATATATATATATATATATATATGTATAATATTGACATATATTAATTATATAATTATAGTATTATATAATGTTATACAAATGATATAATGCATATAAGTAATATATTTATTAAACATTGTTTGAATATAATAATAATTTATTTAATATTTATTATATCTAATTCCATTCACATCATAGTTACTTTGAAAGAAAAGCCAAGACTTCACCTTTTAAAATGGTTGAATGACATTCTTTTGTATATGTATATCACATTATATTATACAATGCATTGTATATACAATGCATTGTATATACACAATGTATATCACATTGTATTCCTTTGGGGATCCTTGGGACTTTTTGAGGGGTTGTTATTTGTATTTATCCCTTCTGTTACATGATTACTATAAGTTTTGGGCAGTACTATTCTTAGATCAATAATTGGAAAAATAATTGCTATTTCTTCTCAATATTTTCCTTTTGTCTAATAATATAATTTTGATTCTGAAAAAATTTTTCTTAATACTTACAGTGATGCTAGCATAGCCTTTTTGATTCTCTTTCATTTCTGTTTCCATGATACATTACTTTTCATCCTTGAACCTTTCCATCTTTTTTGTTTGAATATAAAAATCATTTGCTGTCAAAACAGTTAAGTTTCATTATTTTATCAATTTCCTGTTAATTGTGTCTTTATACTTTTCTCACAAATGTACTTATTGGTTATGTACAATTTATGGTTTAATGCACTATTTATTTCAAAGTCTATTCAGTGCACAATGCATGTTCTTTCTAAATGTTGTTTGGATATGTTGTCTAAATGTAGAAAATGTTAACTAAAAATATTTATCAAGATTTATTTGGCATTTTTAAGATGTAGTTGACAAAATATAGTAAGTAACATAAGACCCAAAATAAGTTAAGATGGGAAAAATATGAATGCATTGGAAAATAAAAATTTATATAAGTCTTGATCACAGGATTTTACACTAGGATATACATTTTTTGTTGTTAGTTGTTTTTTGGGTCACACCCGGCAGCGCTCAGGTGTTATTCCCAGCTCTACGCTCAGAAATCACTCTTGGCAGGCACGGGGACCATCTGGGGTGCTGGGATTTGAACCAATGACCTTCTGCATGAAAGGCAAACGTCTCACCTCCGTGCTCTCTCTCCGGCCCCACTAGGATATAAATTTTAGGGGAGTACAGGGGATGAATATGATGACCAAGGCCATGGGTCAGGGTGGGGTCTGGAGCATGTGATTGGTGGTTAAGTCAGATATCACTCTGCACCAAAACATAGCTATCAATCAACAAATATTACAGGAACTTGTGTGGCTAAGGAAGATCAGAGATTTTATATAAGGACAGGATTTGAGGATCATAGGCAATTCAGAGGCATAGTGTGCCATAGCATTTTATACAATATTATAAACTTAAACATTATTGTAACACAATTGCCTAAACTATAGTGAAAATATAATCAATAAACAAAACTAGAAAGCAACTAGAATTGATCAATGTAGTAGTGGTACAATTTGGCACATGGCTTGGCCTAGCATGACGTACAAAGCAAAATAAAAATACACTAAATAATTTCTCTTTTTTTCCCCAGTGAATAAATGAACTTTTAGTTCCTGCGGTGTTTTGATGGAATAAGTACAGCAATCATAAATGCTGGTATACATGTCAGGCAGTTTTCCAATCCGGAGATATGGTGCTGAATGAAAAAGAGAGATAATACATTCAAAAGGAATACATTTTAAAATAAATAAGCTAAATAATCCATGAAGTTAAATGTGATGAAATAAATTTAGAAAGTGCCAGTTACTTAAATGCTGAGATGAACTGAGCAAAGGAGCCACATGTAGAATCTAAGAGTAATGTTTTTGTGGAAGAAGTAATGCACTCATGAGTAGGTATAGTGGATTTGGGAAAGTCTGCAAAGAAATGAGAAGAAAGGACAAGGTGAATAGAGTTCAAGGTCAGGAACTATGTTCTGATTCGGTCCTCCAACAGAACAAGAGGCATCCTCAAAACTATCACAAGCACCACTGAACTGTCATTTTCGATTTTCACCTCTTAGCAGGCATTGGGGTTAAGTGGTGTGTTAAAATGGCGAGGTCTCCATCTGCAGAGAGACCTCTACTGTGTCTGGAACCAACATTTCTGAAAAAGTCTATTGTCACTATGAACTTTGAATATTATAGTGAAATATTTGTAGTTCACTTTTGCCATAATAAAAATTAATTTAAAAAAGTCTATTTATTAGTACCTCTGAGTGATTAATCTCCCTTCATCCAGGGCAAAGACAAAATCTGAGACAGTCTGAATAGGGATGTCCTCTATCTTTGCACACAATAACCAGACAACTAATTACATTTTCTATCACTCCATCCAACTAGTCTGATTTGGGAACACATTTAATATGTTAATGTGGCTTCAAGGTTTTAGTAGGTTTGTTCTTTGACTTTGGAGAATTTTGGGGGGGGGGGTTTGGGTCACACCCAGCAGTGCTCAGGGGTTCTCCTGGCTCCATGCTCAGAAATTGCTCCTGGCAGGCACAGGGGACCATATGGGGCACAGGGATTTGAACCGACGACCTTTTGCATGAAAGGCAAACGCCTTACCTCCATGCTATCTCCGGGGCCCCGACGTTGGAGAATCTTAATGAGCATTTTCTTTTTTTAATTTTTATTTTTTAATTATGAGAACAATAATGTAGAGAGGACAAGGTAAAGATACAGTGGAAGGACAATCGGGTTCTCAGAAGAAATCCCCTTGCTGACGCCTAAATATTGAACTTACAGTCAAAGAACATTAAGAAAAATAAGGCAGAGTCCATGTAAATTACTTTGTCCACAAGTCCCCAGATTGTAGTACATTATAACATTTCTTGGCAGTACACCACGCAATCTAAAGTCATGAGATTTATGTGACCCCTTATACATTGAAGGCATAGTATTTTTATATTTTCATGTACATGCATATTAGTTTAAGTTAACATCAAAAGTTTAAGAGGTTTATTTTTTAAGGGTTATAGTCAAAAAGAGCACAGTGAAAATGATGTTAGAGTGGAAAATATTGTTTGTATAGGCCCACCAAAATATGGGGGACATGGAAAAGAATTAATGAGCATTTTCTGAGCACAGAAGCAGAATGAGAATCAGAAGAACCATTATTTGCTTCTTACCCGTAATTAAATAGCTGTCATCTTCATTTCCCTCCTCACTCCATAGATTTCGGATTTCATCCATCTAGGTTTTGGACAGAATTTTCAGAATCTTTGCTGAATTTGTACTTTGAAGCAAGTCAAGCTTTGTGCTTCTTTTTGTATTTTTAAAAAGACATTTGTATCCAAAGCACTTTGTTGTTGTCTGTGGGCAACCTGTTTTTGAAGTGTGCCATTAATATGTTCCTCTAATCTGTTGTCTGTTGAATCGGATCCAAGCCTGCTGGTTTACTCTGCATGTTCCTTCAACTTGATGCAATGCTATTTATCATGCGTCTTTGATGCGAAACTCCAGCTTGTATTCTCTTTATGTACTTGGGCATATGTTTCTTTCTTTCACATTAAATTTTTTTTCTTGAGACACAGAAACAATGTCTTTGTTATTCTATCGAAAATTGGCTTTGTTTCAAGAAAAGGTTATTTCCCTAAGGTTTAGGGCAAAAAAACGTGCATATATTATAGGAAGATTTGACTCCTTCTTGGAGAACATTGCATCTTATATCCCAAGAATAAAATGATTCATGTCTTCCTTTCGCTAAAGAAAATTGTCCTTTCGTTGCTGGTTATTATTTGTATTTCTTTTTCAGAACTGTTTGAATGTTTTAAACATTTTGATTATTTCCACTAGGATATTGATTTGAGTCCAAGTTTTTATGTCTTGTATTTTAACTGTCATAATACTAAGTTTGCCCCCTTGGGCCAGAGTGGTGTCTCTGTTGGTAGGGTGTTTGCCTTGCCTGTGCTAACCTAGGACTGACCAAGGTTCGATCCCCCCCCCCGGCGTCCCATATAGTCCCCCAAACTAGGGTTGATTTCTGAGTGCATAGCCAGGAATAACTCTGAGCATCACCGGGTGTGCCCCCCAAATAAATTATGCTCCCTCGTATAAGTATGACCAATAGACTGTCACTTCGATTGGTTGAAGCATACTATTATTTTAATATTGAAAAACAAAATACAGAAGCATGTATATTAATTTTACTCTATTACACATATAGTTATGTCTAGCAAGCAACAATGATAGTACTTATTCTTTTTGGACAGAAAAATTATTCTTCAAATAAAAATGGCATTTGAGAATAAACCTTTTCTCTGAAATTATCTATGTAGAATAATTTGCTATGCACACTAATAAATTGCACACAGTTTGCCTTAGACAACCTAATTATACTCTAAATCAGTGTCTGGGAAAGCTTTTCCATTAGAAGTCTAAGAGCAAATATTGATACAATTTACTTAAATTATGCTCTGAGCTTCTTTCTTTTTAACTCCAGAGGAAAGTTGTTTTTCATAATTATTTTTATGACAAAGATTCTTAAGATTATGAATCAGTGTTGCTTTGCCTTTATCTTGAGAGAATATGCAGCAAGGCCAAGAACATTTGTGGGCACATTTAATTTCTTCGTTTCATGCATTTCATTACAAATATGCCTTTTCCTCTCCTGTGCCAATTTCAGTACACAAAAGCTAGATTTTTTTTAATTTATAAATATGATTTCACTTAAACCACTTTTTAATCATGAATATCTTAAAATAAAGAGAATTCTTATATCAGTTGGTTTAAATTGAAGTGCCCTTATAATTCTGTCTTTAAAATACATTGAGTATTCAATCTTCTACTTTGAGGCAAATTGGGTGAAGCTGGAGAGTGAAATACTAAATGAAGAGAGAAAGAATGGACAAGTTTATAGTGATTTCCTTCATAGGAAGATTAAAAACATACAAAGCACATTTCCAAGTCCAAGTTAAACACTTTGGTTTTTGGTTTTGTGAGATAGGCACCAGATATTGAAACCAGATCTTCAGGTGTACCAAAGTTATACCTTGTCATGAAGCACATTTCCAGGTCTAAGATAAACACTTTAGTTTTTGGTTTGAGGGATCACACCTGCCATGTGATCACATCAAGTAATGCCTTAATATTTAAATTTAGCACATTGTCCAGCCCTTTTTTATCTCCTTAGGATTCACTTCTTGGTGGTGTTTGGGGGGATAATATGATCCTGAAAGTGAATTCAAGGCCCCTACATCTAGAACATATATTCCAGTTCTTAAATTGTCTTTTTGGCTCCCAAATGAACAATTTTTAAAGTAATATTTAAGTTTAATACATTAAATTTTTTATGTTCTATGATCTTGCACATGCATTGCATGAAGGTCTAGGTTAAATCTAGACCTACTTGGGGATACTTGAATTACATGGTACTCCCAATTACTGCCTGAAATATTCCCTAGATATCACAGAGTTAAATTCTAAGAATAAGTGGTTATAAAAAGAATGTATTTTAAACTTTCAAATATATTATTTTAATGTCTTAGTAATTATTAGAAAGAAGAATTTAGGCCCTGTTAAGTATCTCAAAGCAATACTAGGGAAAGGAAGTCAATTTTCTTAATGTTAAATTGGTGATGCATAAAATTTATCTGTGGCTTAAAATATCTTATTAAGAAACTACCAATCAGATAACCCAAGTTGGATTTTCAAATCTTCTTCATATTTTCTTATATTGCTGTACTATTACTTGGATTTTAGATAAAGGATTATGAATGATAACTAGGTGTCATACTCTTCTATTCCCATGGTATTCTTTAGTCAAGCATCACTAATAAGCATTTTAAAACTTTAATTCACTAGTGATCTCAAATCCCAGCAATGATGGTCATAGGAATCTCAATTGGAAAATATCAATAGTAAGATGTCCAAGAACTTGTTACTGACTTTAGCTCCCAAACATGAATTCCCTAATCATAAGTGTTTTTTAATTTTGTTTTGTGGCCACACCCATACTGCTCAGGCTTGACTTCTGGATCTGAACTCAGGAATTACTTCTGTTGGAAGTTAGAAGATTATATGGAGCTCAAACCTTGGTCAGCCACATGCAAGTCAAATTCACTACCCACTGAACTATCTCTCTAGTCTGAATTTCTAATGTAGTAGATGAACATTCTTATTTTTGCATTCGTTCTTAATTCGAATGGATCATAATTAATTTTATATTCAATAATAATTCTCCTAGATTTACCTCTGGAAATAACATAACTAGAATGGTAGAAATAAAGTCAAGTGTTAATATTTGCAAAAACATAAAATGTAACAAAGAGAACATACTAGGAGTTGAAGAGATAATACAGGGGATACTTGAATTACAGGTATTCAAAAAAGGTTCAATCCCAGCAACTCATATGGCAACCTGAGTCTGTCAGTAGTGCTCAGATTCAGGAATAAGCCCTGAGTACCACTGAGGGTGCTCTCCCCAAACTAAACTTTCTTTATAAAACTGGGATATCAAATATATTAAACTAGCGTAAGAGATCTAATCACATACATTTGAGAGTGGTGATACTTAAATTTGTGAAAGCTAATGGGAAAAAATAAAATTATGGGCAATATTAGGTCATTCAGGCATGAATAAAAATTTAATTGGCATAGAAACTTTATATTACAATAAATCAAAATTAACCCCCAAACAAACAGAGCAGTGAAAGGATAATTGTGCAATGTATGATAAAGTAAATGTAGATGTGGTAAAGGGGGGTTCAGATTGTCACACTTGATGAAATTCTGTGCCTTGTTTACTCTGTCTATCCATATCACAATGAGCAGAAGTTGAATATGCAGAGTTAACTACCCTCCTACCCTTGTGTACTGAATTAAGCTGCACCCATTTATCTGAAGTTTCCCACACTTGTTTCAGCAACAGGAAAGAGGACAGGACATGATTTACTCGCCAATTATTAAATGCTTCCACACACAAGTGACAAATGCAATTTCTTTACTCTTTTCACTAGCCAAACAAGTCATATATCCATACTTAATTTCCAGAGGAAAAAAAGAGTGACATTTTATAATGGTTAGCAGGAGCGAGATATCAAAGTGATGAGTATAGCTACCTGCCAGAACTATGCATTGAGAAAAATGAATCTTGATCATTTATGAGAAGATTTTTTTATATTATGCAGCATTTAAACTAATTCAGTAAATACATATTAACAGCCAGACTAGTAAAAATAGAAATACAGAGATTGAATGATAGTGTTTTGAGAATCAATTTAAAGATTAAAATACATGAATTTTGTTCATATAAAAATCTATAATACAACATTGCAAAATACGGTTTCATGTAATATAGACAGATGTCTTGTTCTCCCTTCTCAATGTACTGCATGAACAAGCATATTCAACATGTAACAATCAACAGCCATAATATGGGACTTCAAAACATGAGTAGTAAATGGGGCGCCTTCCCAAAATATAGTCCCAAACATATGCTTATACAAAGACTCTCAGTTTGAAAAAAATTCAGCACTATATAAAAATGAGTTCTTTGCAGCTATCAAAAATTAGGATCAGATCATAAATGAGTAAACTGCACCAATCCAATAAGTTTGGATGGGAGTAAGGAGGAAAAAGCAGAGATGCAGAAAGAACAATGCTCATTGAGGGGAAAGTTGTTATTTTAAGTTGAAACTCAATCATTTGCAGCAAGCAAACACCAATTTGTTTCTCAGTTCTAGGAAATGAGTACAGTATTCAAGGGACACTTTTAGAGATACAATCTTGAAAAATATGTTTTTATCCTTTACATATTTCCTTCCTGTAGTTCAGAGAGACAACTTAAACCTAAGTACATTGGAGAGAAAACAGGGACATCTCCTGGATGGATATCCATTTGGTCTAAGTCATAGAAACTGAAGACAGGAGTAGCAAAGCCCTTTTTATCATTCAGAGGCAAAGGTAATTAAAATGTAAATGAAAAGTTATTTTAGCACTATTTTACTGTGAAGCATTATATGCAAGCAGTTGTAAAAAATTTCTGGTTTCTAGATATTTTCTCCTTGAAGGCATTTTATTTATAAAGGAGAAATATTCAAGTGAAGCCCTCAAAGCTGAAGAGTCAATAAAAAGTGTAAAGAGGGCAATTGAAAGGCAAACCACAGAAGAAATTCATAAAATGCATAATGCAATCATTAGCCAATAAGTGATCAAATCAAGCGAACTGTGTATACATATTTGTATTTCTGATCAAATCTTCTATGTATTTTTAGTTATAAATGTTGAAATCATTAGAATTTGTTAAAGGTATTTCTCACAACTATTATTTCAAATTATGTTCCCAATTGTTACTTTTACTAGAAAATCTTTCAGTGTAATTCTACTTATAATTTTGACAGTGCTTTTAGACTATGAAAATATATAGCAATAAACTACATATACATATATATGTATATATATGTATGCAATGGGTGATGCACTGTTCTCATCATTTTTTTTGTCAAAATTGGATGTCAGAGCTGTTTCTGGAGTCTTCACTGTTCAACATTTACAAAGACAGTAATTCAATTTTTAATATTCTGTTATTGGGTTAAGGAAGCATGATTAAAAGAACTCTAATCTACAAGAGTTTGAGGTCTATCTGGAAGGGTTTGGGGTCTCTCCGAAAATTGCTCAAAGGGTTCAGGGCTTACCTGAGTATTCAGTGTTGTCCCAGAGAAATAAGAGGCTCAGCCCCAGTCATGGTCAGCCTGGTTGGCCCCTAGGCCTGTTTATGGCAGTGGAAAGACCTTGAGGTTTCTGGGATGAAGTCTGGATTGGATATATGATCTGTTGCCTAGCTAAAGCTTTCTAAATTCTTTCTGGAGATCACATCATGAATAGTTATAAATCTGAAAATAAGTCCAATGGCTGAGTCCTATAATGCATTTATGTATTGATATTTCTTGAAGAATGAAGGCTTATATAAGTTACTCTTTAAATGTGTATTTGCCTCTTTGGCCTTTGTTTGACATATTTATTTTTCTTTCTCTCTGCAGTTCTTCTTAGTCTCCTTTAAGAACAAACATTTCCATGCATTAGGGTTGGAGTTAGCCCAAACTTGGGCATTGTAAAAGCTTAGTCAGAAATTCTTGAGCAACTGAACCTTTGATTCGGCACTAGGGTAGAATTATGTGGAAGGGATCCACATGGATGGTTCCTCCATCCATTTCTTTTTGCCACCATTCTAGGATTATTCCATTCTTCAAAATCTTGATAGTCATTTTCGGGAATTAAATGACTCTATACTTTCTAACAATTCAAGAATCTCTATAAGACTGCACTTATATGATACACATATTTAAAACTATTGACTTTTCTAGATGCTGATTGTTTTCTTTTTGGGGTTTTGGGGCCACACCCAGTGACTGTCACGGGTTACTCCTGGTATGAGCTCAGAAATAGCTCCTGGCTTGGGGGATCAAATGGGATGCTGGGGATCAAACTCAGTTCTGCCCAGCCGCCTGCAAGGCAAATGCCCTACCAGTGCACTATCGTGCCGACCCTGATCGTTATTTCTATTAAATCAGTGTTGCTAAATATAAGGCTGGTATTGCTATTTCCTTAGTAAGCATTGAAATCATCCAACATGGACTGTTAAACTCAGCATGTGTGAACCCTAAAGCTGTTCTTCCATCATTCCTGATTTATCACTTGTGATTTCAAATATAAATCAGCTTTGACGTAAAGGTGCATATCAATCTATTCTTCCTCTTCTTCCTATCAAAATCAAAATAAAAGAAAATAATGCTGTATCATTCTTGTTGATAATAAGGACAATAGGCATTGGCCCCATTCTTCACCTTTTTTATTCTTTTCTCCCTTCCAGAATGATTGACCAAGTAAACTTCCAGGAATTTTTTTAAATCCAACACCTCTAGTCAGTTTTATTATATTGTGAGAACTATTTTCATATGAAGTAAAGACATTTTTCTTTGATAAGAATTTTCTTTTCAATTAACACACTCTTTTTCCTGAATGTATTTCTTTTTCTTTTACCTTTTTTGCAGTTAATTTTCCAGCATTTCATAGCTTTTGATTTTTTTATATGACTTTACTCTTTTGGTTCCAAAAGTTATATCATCCTTAAAAAAATAAAATAAAACAAGGCTGAAAACTCCTATTTTTTTTCCAGTGCTGTGATACTTATTTTATACCTAAATTAGATGCTTACATTTTGCATTCACCAAAAGCAGGTCATATAGCTCCCAGATGCCCCTATACAAAATAATACGTCTGGCTGACTTTGAACTGCTACATGTTTTATTACTGGGAAAGCAAATGCCTATAGGATCATTGGCAAGAAAGGGAAGGAAAGGGCAGTAAAGACCCAGGACTGAGTGGAGGTAGAGTTTAGGTTCTAAGGTATTCTGAAAGGAAACCTTTACAGGAAATTTGCAAGGTAAGTTCTTACTTCAAAGATCTCATTTCTTTTTCCTTTTTTCCTTTTGTTTTGTTTTTGGGCCACACCAGGTGATGCTCAAGGGCTACTCCTGACTATGAGTTCAGAAATCTCTCCTGGCTGGGATGGGACGCTGAGGATCAAACTGAGGTCCATCCTGGGTCAGCCACGTTCAAGGCAAATACCCTACACCTGCACCACCACTCTGGCCCCTGACATCTCATTTCTGAGGAGTGATCCATACTATCATTACCTAAGAATACATCTGGGTGCCCTTGGTTACAAGAATTTCTTCTTTCTGGTCAATCATAAAACGTTTGAAAGATAAGAAGTGACAGCAAGGGCCGGAGCAGTGGCACAAGTGGTAAGGCATTTGCCTCGCACGAGCTAACCTAGGATAGGACAGGTGATAGATTCCCACAACATCCCACATGGTCTCCCTAGCCAGGAAGGATTTCTGAGCTCATTTGGGCATGCCCCCCTCAAAAAACGAACAAATAAACAAAAAGAAGTGGCAGCAATTGGGTTGATACTTTTTCAATATTATCATCTGTTGTGCTAGAAACATTTATTAAAACATAAATTAGGGGCCCGGGAGATAGCATGGAGGTAAGGTGTTTGCCTTTCGTGCAAAAGGTCATCGGTTCGAATCCCGGTTCCCCATATGGTCCCCCGTGCCTGCCAGGAGCAATTTCTGAGCATGGAGCCAGGAGTAACCCTTGAGCACTGCCGGGTGAGACCCCAAAACCAAAAAAAACCAAACATAAATTACAATTTTTTTTAAATTGTCATTGAAATGTTCAAAAAGTGCTTATTTCTAAAATAGAATCCTGGAATTCAGTGAGTTGTAGGTTTTCTTGTTTTTTTTTTTTTCTATTTTGTAAAAAAAATCTGGGGTAAACTTAGAAATATTGGTATGAAATAACAGTATTCATTTTGCTGCCATTGGCTGAGGCTTAAATATGGTGGTGCTCCTTCACCACCCTACATGCCAGCCCTATCAATCCTAATACATTCTTCCAGTGTTCCATTTACGTTAGTCTGGGTTGCTTATTTAAAAACCCCTATTTTGAAGTTGGCAGCTCTTATTCCTTGGCTTCTGTCCCATTCTCAAAGAAATTTTCCTTTTATTAAGAAAGTCTGAGAAGTTGGTACACAATTGCATTTCATTTTTCACCAAATACAATCTTCCTTGACCCACTCCTTAATTACATCCCATTTTTCTGATTGAATACTATGGTCAACTGTGCCTATTAATATAGAGACCTCTATCTTTTCCTGAAATTCCCACAATACAATATCCTGACATGCTCCAGGTATATATACAGCTTCAATTTAACCTGAGGATCTTCTACTATTCCTAGTGTGTCCCTTCTAGAAGAAGGTGGTTACTTTCTAAACTTTATCTGAAAGATATAGACTACTGGCTTATTTTTAATTAACTCCTACTCAAACTTCAAGTCTAAGATTCTATCTTTTTTGGGTAAAATTTATCATTTTTAAAAACATATCTAAAACTGATGTGGTGAGCCTAATTATGCTTTCACATATGTGATTTCTCACTGTTCTCTATTTCTATTTTTCAATGTTGTGCAATTATTGTTATACATACTGGTCATAAAATATTTTATTATTTTCATGAGAGAAAAATACAAAAGCTTCATCACTCATCTTCATCCTGAACACTCAAAAAATTTGCTCCAAAAATATCTTTTTAAATTATGTGATGTGCTAACTTCCTTCCTTCCTTCCTTCCTTCCTTCCTTCCTTCCTTCCTTCCTTCCTTCCTTCCTTCCTTCCTTCCTTCCTTCCTTCCTTCCTT
>PVKC010010468.1:0-25704 GCA_004027635.1 Crocidura indochinensis | reverse complement strand
TGCTGCATTCAGTATTCTATCTCTATCTGTAGGATTTGTCATTGTAATGATGATGTGTCTGGGGGTGTTTTTCTTTGGGTCTCTTTTGGCTGGTACTCTTCGGGCATGCAGGATTTGATTGCATGTAGTCATTAACTCTGGTATTGTCTCTTTGATGATGTCTTTGACAGTTGATTCTTCCTGGTGATCTTCTACTTGGATCTCTGGGACTCCAATGATTCTTATGTTGTTTCTTTTGGGTTTATCAAAGACTTCAATTTTCATCTGTTCACATTCCTTGAGTACTTTTTCCATTGCCCGATCGTTTGTCATAAATTTCTTTTCCCATTTCTTCTGCTGTGTTGAGTTTTTGTTCATCACATCTTCTAGTACTCTGATTCTCTCTTCAGCTGCTGATACCCTGGTGTAGAGGGCACATCCACTGAGGTTTTCAGATGAGCTACCATGTTTTTCAGGCCTGCTATTTCAGTTTGGAGTTTTCTGAGTTCTGTCTTTGTGTTCTGTTCTGATCATCTATGCTTTCTTGGAGTTTTACAAACATATTCCATATTTCTATTTTAAGTTCCTTATCTGAGAGGTTACACAGAGGGTTGTGATTTTTAAGGTCATCCAAACCATCATCCTCATTCTCGGTGCATAGTGTTTGCCTACGAGCTTTCCGCATTGTCACGCCAGTAGTGTGGTTTTTCCTGCGTGTTGTGATGGGGTTTATTGGTTAGAAAGAGTGCGCAGCTGCGAAGCAAAGCGGAGCGGCCGCGCTCTTCTGGTACTCCAAGAATTCAGAAAAGACAGCAGCACAGAAAAAGAGTCCCCTCAGGCCACAGTTCCCCCAGTAGAGCGCAATAGGGCGGAGTCTCCCGTAGGAGGAGCAACCAGCTCTCCAATTGGGAATCTCCTCAGCCAGCCGGTTCTTACTCACTGATTAGTCAGCTGGCAGCCCCAGCTTGCAGCGACCTCTGGATTCACTTCCCAGGGCTCTGGTCTTTGGGGAGAGCTCCAAGCATTCAGAAAAGACAGCAGCACAGAAAGAGTCCCCTCAGTCCACAGTTCCCCCAGTAGAGCGCAGTAGAGCCAAAACTTTATTTTCTAACTGTTCTTTAAAATTATGGCATAGCATTATGATGAGTAAATGAGATATTTTTAGGGAATTGATTTCAAAATACTTTATATTATTATAATGCAATATTTTATTTATTAAACTGTAGGATAAATGTTTACTGTTTCTCATATACAGACAGGTGGGAAGAGAGGGAGATTGGGGACACTGGTAATGGGAATTTGCACTGGTGATGGGGGGTGGTTTTTTTTTTTTTTTTTTTTGGTTTTTGGGCCACACCCAGTGACGCTCAGGGGTTACTCCTGGCTATGCGCTCAGAAGTCGCTCCTGGCAGGCACGGGGGACCATATGGGAACCGGGGGATCGAACTGTGGTCCGTCCAAGGCTAGTGCCATAAGGCAGGCACCTTACCTGCAGCGCCACCGCCCGGCCCCACGGGGGGTGTTTTTTTATGATGAAACCAACTACAATCACGTTTGTAATCCAGGTGCTTGAATAAAGGTATTTAAAATAAATAAATATAATCTATAGCCTGTTAAACAAGAATAAGATTAGGATGTATTTAAACCAGATAATGAAAGTAGATGAATAGATCCTAACAATACTTTGTGATGTGGTCTTTGGTGAAGAGAACAAAACAAAGGAATTTATTATGAGGAGAGCTCATGGATTAGATATTTAACTACAAGGTTTATCTCAGTATACCAAGAGTCCAGGAGCCTCTCAGAGAATATATATACATATATTCCATCTAACCCCATATAAATGATTACCAGAGGATTGAGTAGAACTTGTTTTGTCATTGATTTTCATATTCTTTGAAGTTTTCATTCCCATTTACTAAAGAGCAAGAAATAATGAGCAGCTTTGAGACTAGGTCACCGTACCCTAAACAGACCAGGATCATTCCTGGCAGAGCTCAGGAGACCATGTGAGGTGCCAGAGATAGAACCTGAATTTTCCCATGTGCAAAGCAAATGCCCTGATGTTGTACTAATGCTCTGGACCCTATAGAAAAGCAAGAAAAAAAAAATAAAAAAGAGAAAGAAAAAATGTTAAATGTCATCAAATGTCATGTTTAAAAGTATGCATTTGGAAGGATCAGAGAGATGATACATCAGGTAAGGTACTTGCTTTGGACACAGCCAACCTGAGTTTGATTCCTGGTATCCCAGGATGGCTGGCATCCCTGGCACCCTGAGTCTGACAGAAGTGAGCCCTGAGCACTGTCAGGAGTGACCCCAAACAAATAAATAAAATGAATGTCCCAATCTAATTTCAGAGGCTGCAAATTAAGAATAATTTTAAGAAAAATTAAGAATAAATTTAAAGATGTAATTAAACCCAGGACTTTGATTTACTAAAAGAGATTATGGTGGTGAGACAAAACTGAACTTTGTTAATTTAAGAAGTCAGAGATACAAGTGAGTAGCTCTGACTAGAAGAAAACTCTGCCATGCTGACTTTGTAGCAGAGGGACCTTGAGGAAAGGAGCCAGAGTGACTACTCCTGCTGTGAGTGGTCTCTGGAGGAACCTGAAAGAAGTTCAGATCTCTGATCTCAGGGAACTGAAATTTTCCTACAAACTTAATATGCTCAGAAGACTCTTCACCAGAATCTCCACACCTTGATTTTGGCCTTCTGAGATATAAAACACAGAGCCCTACTGAGTTAGAGAACAGTGACGAATAAATTAGTGTTGGTTAAAATGCCTAATTCTGTAGTAATCTGTTGCACAATAAAATAGCTCTAACAACAGAAGATATATTTATCTTAAGTGACAGTGGCTTGTAACAGGGTTAGTGCCACTGGACACTTCTTGGGATGGGGAAAGGAGAGTAAGGGATTCTAGATTGGGGTGGGAGGAGCCTTGGAAACAGTGAGGAATCTTCCTGCCCCAAGTACCTGAGAAGCTTCTGTGGTTTCCCCAATAGGAAGAAACAAGGAAGACTGATTCCCGGATAACTCTGCTCCATCAATCAAGAAAGATGAGCAAACCTATGTTGTGCTTCTTAGTTCTCCAAAATCTTTCATGCTACACCAATATCTCAAAAGGTTTTCTGCTATTTGTGTCTGTAGAGTACTAAACATCCCTAAGAATATCTAATTCTTAATATTTAACCTAATTCTCTTCTGCTATTTGTATCTCAGGTAGTTACTGCACTATGAATATACTATGAATAAATTAGATAATATTTATATAATACTTGTATATGCATGTAATATAAAATAACCATACATTAGAATAAAATACATACACTTAAATTTCTATTTTATTAAAGCACCATTCTTTACAAAGATATTCACAGTTATTATACAGATGATATTCAGCACCAATCTCACCTCCACTGTCAACTTCCCTCCAACAGTGTTCCCAGGTTCCCTTCCCACCCATGCCTCTCAGCCTGCCACACTGACTAGCACATTTTTAAGTATGGCTTTTGAAGCCTGGACCTCACATTTTCAGTGTTGTTGACTGTGTTTGGATATTTAGCTATAGCAATCTTTCATGTAGCCAAGTCCCCTTTTCCCTGATCCTAACTGTTTCTCACCTCTTTCCCCTGTGATGTCTCTAATTTTACCAGAGCAGCTGTCACCGTGCTTGTAGTAAGGCAAATATTAGGGCAGGTCAGAGTAATGGAGGTCTAAAGCAGTACTTATAAAAAAAAATAAATAAAGAGGGGCCCGGGAGATAGCATGGAGGTAAGGCGTTTGCCTTTCATGCAAAAGGTCATTGGTTCGAATCCCATGCCCCATATGGTGCCTGCCAGGAGCAATTTCTGAGCATGGAGCCAGGAGTAACCCCTGAGCACTGCTGGGTGTGACCCAAAAACCCAGAAAATATATATAAATAAATAAAAATAAAGAGATGCTTATTATTTTAGCTGATTCCTAGTTAGATTTAAGACAATTTTACCTTGTGCTGTCAGATGTACTAAATGTTATACTTCTATGATTTATTCTTTAGTAAGGGAAATCTGAAAAGCAGCCCTTGTAGTGGCAAAAGAATATTTGTTGGAATGTCTCAGTCACCTTGATATTATACTCTGAAGAGTGCCACTTCTGTCCATTTTATTTTTTTTCTGTCCATTTTATTATGATAGTCTTCATGATCACTAACTTAGCTTTCTAAACAGTATCTGTACTTCAAATTGACAGATTATTACAATGAAACATAGAACCTGTGCTTAAAATGTATGTATTTTTCTTGAGATAACTTATTCAAGAAGAAAAGCAGCATGGATATAAGCAGATATTTGGTCATGGGCTTATTTTCTTTTTTGTTGTTGTTCTTGTTTTTGTCTTCCTGGCTCGACGCTCAGAAATCGCTCCTGGCAGGCTCAGGGGACCATATAGGATGCCAGGATTCGAACCACCATCCTTCTACATGCAAGGCAAATGCCTTACCTCCATGCTATCTCTCTGGCCATTCATGGGCTTATTTTCATCAAATGAGCAAACAGTGCAATATTATGGAATATGACACAATCTCTCAATTTCAACTTGGTCCAATCTAAGTGAATTTCCAATTTAAATATTGTTATTGTAAAAAAATGCCTACTAAGACATTAAACATGTTTTCATTTAATTTTGCATCAAGTAGAGAGTAACTAAAAATAAAAGCAATAGTAAATATCAATGCTTAAGATTGAGAAATAATACTGATCTCTATAAATAGAACTTTACTTTTTCAAGGTCATGTGAGAGGAAGATTTTTTACATGTATCAATTTTTTTTTCTTTTTTTGGTTTTTGGGTCACACCCGGCAGTGCTCAGGGATTACTCCTGGCTGTCTGCTCAGAAATAGGTCCTGGCAGGCATGGGGGACCATATGGGACACCGGGATTAGAACCAACCACCTTTAGTCCTGGATCGGCTGCTTGCAAGGCAAACACCGCTGTGCTATCTCTCCAGGCCCTCATGTATCAACTTTTTATATAATATGGTTATCCTGGGGCCACAATGATAGCACAGCAAAAAGGCGTTTGCCTTGCATGGGGCCAATCTAGGACTGACCTTGGTTCTATTTCCCAGTATCCCATATGGTCCCCTGAGCCAGGAGCAATTTCTGAGTGTATAGCCAGGAGTAGCTCCTGAATGTCACAGGGGTTATCCTGTCATATATTTTGTTGACTTGTTTCATCATCTTATTCAATGTGGTGTCTATACTATGCCTCATTAGGATAGTAAAACGAAGAAGCTACTAATCCTACCCGTCTGCCCCCTTAGTGCTTGACAAATGTCTCTGGTCTAAACTCTTCCTTTTTCTTTTATTATTAAGTACATATTCCTCAGTCACAGCCATAGTACAGTGGTAGGACATTTGCCTTGCATGCAGCTAAACTGGGTTTGATCCTTGGCATCCCATAACGGCCCCTGAGCCTTCTAGGAGTAATTTTTGAGCATAGAGCAAGGAATAACTTTGAGCAATACTGTTGTTCCCTCTCCCCAAGAAAGAGTACATATTCCATACTTCTAATTTATTGCTTCTATACAATATTTTTTGAGAAAACTGAAGAAATATAATTTTGTAAATATTTATTAAATGACTTTTTTAAAAAAATTGAGAGTAGGTGTGGCCCTGGCATTCCAATGTAGGGAATAGACATAAGTTGTCAGATCGATTGGAATGTACTGGAAGATTGAATTTATTAGAAGTTAAAGATGACTGAGAAACTACTGGGTTAATAAATATATGTAAATATCTTCTCTTTTCTCTAAAAGTAGAATTCTAGGAGCAATATTCCAGAGTACAAAGGCAGATGATCCATATTCTAATGGCAAGTCTGACCATGAAATCTGTAGTAGCATATTACAGTATAAAGTGTACCAAGTTAGAAATGGAGAGATTAATTGACTAGTTCTCTTTTTATTTCCAGCCTTCCCTTTAGTTTAGAAGAAACTTATCTTTTCATTGATACCATTCCTTTGTGTCTAATAACTTATTAAGTCACAACTTATTAAGATGATAGGCCTTTCTAGTTCAGTTCCAACAGGCAGTAATTCAATAAGGCATTGTGAGGGATTATATATTACCAAGAGAACTATCTCCTGCTATATATGGCATATTAAAGTAATTGTGAATCTATAAACAATGAGAACAAGGCTACATTTAAAAAAAAAAAGCAGGAATAGAACTTATATTTCAGGGCCGGAGAGATAGCACAGCAGTGGGACATTTGCCTTGCATGCAGAAGAATGGTGGTTCTAATCCCGGCATCCCATATGGTCCCCTGAACCTGCTGGGGGCAATTTTCTAAGCATAGAGCCAGGAGTAGCCCCTGAGCGCTGCCGGGTATGATCCCCTCAAAAAAAAAAAAAAAAGAACTTATATTTCAATGTAAAAGAATAGGTACTATGGATGATAATTTTAATTATTAACAATCAATTATTAATTATTCTCATTACTGATGAAACTGATCTAAATTTTAAAATAAACGTTCTCAATATAATTAGTTACATTTTTCAAATCAAATATGTATATACATATACATATAGAGGCTATATATATGTATGTGTGTGTGTGTGTGTTCCCAAGTCAACAAGAACATCTTTTAAATTATATTCTATCATTTGGGTATGCTAGTTAAAGTAATAATTGTCTATGAATACTTTTATTGAGAAACTTTTATACTTTTATATTGGTATGTTAACTTATTTTGGAATAAAGAATGTAGGCAATCTCTGCAGTTTCTTGTGGTGATGAAAGTTAAAAACCCACTCTTTGGTAGACTTGAAACTCAAGATAAATAAGATTAAGAAAAGTTAAGGCCTAGGGACTAGATGTATTGAATTCATCATACACAAATTATAAATTCACAGTTTTTTTTTTAAGAAAGAAGAGCACAGTCTAATCACAGAGCTAGGATTCATCTGTGTTTCTCCTCTTCAGCGTG
Source organism: Crocidura indochinensis (assembly GCA_004027635.1). Lineage (NCBI taxonomy): Eukaryota > Metazoa > Chordata > Mammalia > Eulipotyphla > Soricidae > Crocidura > Crocidura indochinensis. The sequence goes on along the minus strand of PVKC010010468.1, from coordinate 18,750 downwards.
ATCCAGATGCCATTAGTTGGACGAAGAATTAATTCTCCTGCCAGACCAAGTTCTTCTCTTTTCTGTGTAGTTTCTACCCAGAACTTCCTCAGGATACAGGAAAGAATGATCTTTTCTTCCATTATGGCAAACTTTTGACCTTCAGAGTAATGTACATATTGTCACTTTAGTTAAAGTTATAACTTAAATATGACAAATAGCAGGTCCTTTTGGAGTAAGTGAGCTACTTTACACAGTAGATCCTGGGAATATCATAATCCCTTGAGATATTTTTCTTATAAAGTATTCTTGAGGTTCCTTTTTCACTTCCAACCAATGCATCTGAGTGGTAGAGGTGGGGAGATGTAGTAGTCGGGCAGTGGTAGGGGTAGTAGTAATAGTTATAGTGGGCAGTAGTAGTAGTGGGCAGTAGTCATATAGTAGGTGGGCAGTGGTAGGGATGGGTAGGGTTATGTTAGCAGTGGACTTCAGAAATCCTGAGCACTGTAGTAGGAGAATCAGAACTTTAGACTACTTTCTTTTTATGATTATAGGTAGCTTTCTTTTCATGAATTTCACATCCATTGGTTCTCAGGGCTAACTCTGGCTCTGTGCTCAAGGATTACTCTTGACTGTGCTAGGGGAACCATATGTGACAATGAGGATCAGTCATGTGCAAGGCAAGTACCTTATACTGGGGACTGTCTCTTATTCTCTCTCCACCTCTAGGCTGCTTTCTTATCGAGTGTTGGATTAACTATAAAATCACCATACATAGTTCATATCGATTCATTAAAGTTCACTTCATTTTGCTATTGCCTGGTTTATTTATATGATAAAATGCTACAGATACTAAACTGAAAGTCTTTAAAATGCACAATGATATGAGTTTATTTTGTTTATATACTTCATCTGGCCATATGGCAAGTGCTTTTTTTTTGTTGTTGCAAGATGCAATTATTTAAGTTAGCAAATGTGAAATTATAAGACATCATTGAAAATAATTTTCTACCATATAAAATATAGTCTCCCTAATCTATAACTGATTAAAATATAAAAATTAAATGATCATGCATTATACTATTATGAGCTGAATAATACTAAGTTTAGGACAATAATTTAAAATGGAGAAAAAGTGGAACAAAAATATTTTTTAATATTTTCTCAAATAAAAACCTACATTTTAAATAAAAGATAGGACATTATACTGCAAATATAAATGTATATATGTGTATATATATTTAGAGAGAGAGAGTAGTTCAGCCTTTATGAAAAGCAATATGGCGACTCCTCAAAAAGCTAGATTGAACTCCCATATGATCCAGCTATACCACTCCTAGGGATATACCCTAGGCACACAAAAACACAATACAAAATACCTTCCTCACACCTATATTCATTGCAGCACTGTTTATAATAGTCAGAGTCTGCAAACAACCAAGATATCTTTCAACAAATGAATAGATAAAGAAACTGTCAAACATATACAATGGAATATTGTGCAGCCATCAGAAGAGATAAAGTCATGAAATTTTCCTATACATGAATGGACATGGAAACTATTATGCTATGTGAAATAAGTCAGAGGTAGAGAGATATATTCAGAATAGTCTCACCCATCTATAAGATTTAATAAAAACAATAAACAGTATTGTAATAATCCCCAGAGACAATAGAGATGAGGGCTGGAGGAACTAGTCACAATATGAAGCTCACCACAAAGAGTGGTGAGTGCAGTTAGAAAAATAAATACACTAACAACTATCATAATAATGTTAATGAATGAGAGAAGTAGAATGTAAGTCTGGGATACAGGCAGGGGATGGGGGAGAAAGGGGATAAGGGGCATTGGTGGTGGAATGTTGTACTATTGAAGGAGGGTGTTCTTTTTATGGCTGAAACCCAACTATAAACGTGTTTGTGATCATGGTGCTTAAATAAAGTTTTTTTTAATTCTCAAAATAAAAACCTACATTTCAAATACTCAAAGATAGTACATTACAAATATAAATGTGTGTCTATATATAGAGAGAGAGTATTTTTATGTAGAAGAGAGAAAAAAGAGAGACCTCACATGCAGAGATTCAAAGCCAATCTGATGAATACAAACCTATACAGTTTCTCAGACCAGCAGAGAAGGGCACATATGCATATGGATGGCGTCCTTGTGAGTTCTCAGGAAAGAACCTTTCTGGTTTGAATTCCTCTGGATCAGGGAAATACTTTGGATCTCTGTGCAGGGCGTAGGTAATAATGATTGCTTGAGAACCTTTCGCAATTTTGTAACCTGCTGTCAAAACAAGGTCGATAAGAACAGAGCAGAGTAGACTATGAAAACAATGAATCTCTACTATTCTGATTATAAAATACTTACAAATTTCACAATCTTCATTGAGGTGACGACCAAAAAAAGGCACAGAAGGAAAAAGGCGAAGACTCTCCTTCAGAACACATTCCATATATTTAAGTTTCTTCAGATCATCTAAGGTAGCAGGACGATCAGACTTCCCTGATTAAAGTCAACATGTACAGTGATGATGAACTATTTGAGGTTGGAGGATGTAGCATCACAAGAGAATATATTAATAAAAATATTATTTAAATATTATGTATAATCAAGATAAAATGTGAAAATATGCTTAGTAATAGAAACCAGACACTAACGGTCATATATATATGATTCCATTTATAGGATATATTTAGAGTAGGCAAATACAAAAATACTGAAAGCAAATTATTGCTGCAATGAGCTAGGGCAAGATGAAGTGATAGACAGTGGCTGATTTATGGTATACGTTTGCTTTTAAATGCTCTGGATTTAAGAACTCCAAAATGGGGGCCAGAGAGATAGCACAGTGGTAGCGTGTTTGCCTTGCAAGCGCTGACCCAGGACCAATGGTGGTTTGAATCCAGGCATCCCATATTGTCCCCCGTGCCTGCCAGGAGTGATTTCTGAGCAGAGAGCCAGGAGTAATATCTGAGCATCACCAGGTGAAGCCCAAAAAACCAAAAAAAAAAATCCAAAATGCTTTGGATTGAGAAAGAGGAAAGAGGAAACAGAAATAATGTGAATGTACAAAGAATTCCAAGCACCAATCCCAGTGACAAAAAGAGGTTATGAGGGGTCAGAGCGGTGGCACAGGCGGTAGGGCATCTACCTTGCATGTGCTAACCTAGGATGGGTTGTGGTTCACTCCCCCGGCATACCATATGGTCCCCCAAGCCAGGAGTGATTTCTGTGCACATAGCCATGAGTAACCCCTGAGCGTCACCGAGTGTGGCCAAAAAAAAAGAGGTAATGAGCTGACTTCTGAAGGTAATCAAGGGAAGCCTGGCAGAAAGAAAGGAACTGGAAGGGACCCTACAGATCCTAATAAACTTTCTAAGGAGCAGAAATAATACAAGTTTTATGGGATTTGACTCCCATGATACAACTGCGGAATGGACCGAACATACCAAACACTTCCTCCAGTTCCTTGTCCACCTTTTTCTGGACTTCTGGATAAGAACCCAGCAAGTACAAGGACCAGTTTATTGCAGCTGCGGAGGTATCATGGCCCTGCAGATGGAAGGGGAAATAGGAACAGTGCTATGCTAAGATTAATAAGTTTATTTTATTTTATTTTTATTTATTCATTGCTTTTTGGGCCACATCCAGTGACACTCATGGGAATATGTTTATTTTAAATAGTCTCTGTTTTGACAGGAGTAATGTGACTGCAGAACCCAACTTGTGCATTGTGTACATCTTGTTCCCTCTATGAAAAACAAGCAACATAACCCTTGCAAGGTGGACATTTGTCACCACACAATGTGATATTCTGATAGTAGCTGTACTATGCTGATAAGGGTGCATTCCAAAAAAGCTAGGTACACTAGACTGTCTTTCAGTTTTCAAAATAGTGAATAGCAGTATATGACATGAACATATCATTAAGTGCACCACTATAAAACCCAATTCACCATGTACTTGCGATATTTTTCCCAACTAATCAATATACCCTTCTCCTCTCCTACCTTCCGGGAACCACTAATTGATTTCAGTGTATAAATGCTTGTTTTTGTTTGATTTGTTTCATTTATTTAACAAGTTATTATTTCTATATTGTACAGCAATAAAATAAGAAGGCATTCACCTAGACCACTTTCTATATGATATTAAATTAAAAAGGTTTTCTGAGGCACAATAATTTACAATCCTGTTAATGATAGCAGTTATTGATATAAAATTCCAACATGACACCTTCTACCAAAGTGTCCAGTACCTAACAAAATTGCCTTAATATGTCCCAGTGATTCTAAGTTTATTGCAGCACTATTCACAGTAGCCAAATCTGTAAACAATTCATGTGTCTAACTACAATTGACTAGATAGAACTCATCTTTAAGGGGAACAAATTATTAGATGCAGATTCTCATAGCAGGGAGCATATATGTGATTCTAGGTAAGACTCTACTACATCAAGAAGCTGATAGCCTCAATCTTCACAAGACATCATTAAAAATGTATCATGCTACTCACATTAGAGGTTTAAAGCTAAGATACATGAATGTTAAATGTCCTCAATGTATATACAATAGTGCCACATATGAGTTGTAAAAAAGATGAAATTATGCCATGTACAATATAAATAGAGCAAGAGGGAATTATGCTAAGTATAAGAGTAAGCCAGATAGAGAAATGTCATATGATTTTACTCACATAAAATAAAGAAAAAAATGAACAAAAACAAAACAGTAACTGTCACTATGCAATGTTTAATATAGTTAAAATAATCTTGGCTCCGGAGGGTAAGGGTGAGGGATATGGGATACAAGATGGAAATGGGGGTGGAGGGAGGACAAATTTGGTGATGGGAATTCCCCTGATTCAATGTTAATATGTACCTAAAATATTACTGTGAAAGATATGTAAGCCACTTTGGTCAAAATAAACATTATATATATAAAAAATTATATGCAGCATACCCCTTTAGTAACAACACTGCAAACCAGTTATTAAAAGGAAAAACAGGAATAGTGGTAGGGACAAGAGGCAAGCAGGGAGGTGGGTGGGAGAAAAACTAAGGACATTGGTGACATTGGTGTGCACTGGTGAATTCTTAGGTGTTGGAATTTATATGATAGAAACTAAATAATCAAATGTATATCATGTGATTTAGTTAAAAATATTTTAAAAGCTAGAAAAATAAATAAAAGTAACTACACTTAAAATAAATAATAATCTTGGCTCACACCACAGAGATTGGCTCACATCACAAAGAATGAGAACAAGCAGTGCTGGTGGGGATGTGGAGAGAAAGGAACTCTTATTCACTGCTGGTGGAAATGCCGTCTTGTCCAACCTTTATGGAAAGCGATATGGAGATTCCTCCAAAAGCTGGAAGTTGAGCCCCCATATGATCCAGCTATACCACTGCTAGGGATATACCATAGGAACACAAAAATACAATACAGAAATCCCTTCCTCACACTTATATTCATTGCAGCACTGTTTACAATAGCCAGACTCTGGAAACAGCCTAGATGCCCCTCCATAGATGAATGGCTAAAGAAACTGTGGTACATATATACAATGGAATATTATGCAGTCATCAGGAGAGGTGAAGTCATGAAGTTTTCCTATACATGGATGCATATGGAATCTATTATGCTGAGTGAAATAAGTCAGAGGGAGAGAGATAAACACAGAATGGTCTCACTCATCTATGGATTTTGAGAAAAATAAAAGACATTCATGTAATGATTTGCAAAGACAAAATAGAGGAGGACTGGAAGGTCCAGCTCACGACATGAAGCTCACCACAGATGGGTGCAGTCACAGAAATAATTACACTGAGAACCATCATCACAAAATGTGACTGAATGTGGGAAGTAAACATAAATAAATAAATATAAAAAATAAAATAATCTTGGGGAAAAAAATTTTTGCATTTGAAGACTGAAATTTCTTTAATCATCAACTGACAGTGAGAGTCTTTATCTCAAGGCTGCATTTTTATATCAAAACATCATAGCTAGGGCAGCCTGCTTGGGCTGCTTGGTATAGCTATATACTTATTGGTAGAACTTCAAAGAGGAACTAGTGTGGAAATAGACATGTGATTTTGGAATACTAACAGGAAATATTAAGTAATTACAGAGAACAGAGAGAAATTTGGCTCCTCTTCTATCTAGAAAAGTATGAGCAGCTATAACTTAGGGGAAAAAAATACATTCACCACCAGTTAGAATATTTTTCTGGAGTGTAAGGCTCTTACTTTTTTTTTTTTGGTTTTTTTTTTGGGGGGGGGCCACACCCGGCGACGCTCAGGGGTTACTCCTGGTTATTCGCTCAGAAGTTGCTCCTGGCAGGCACAGGGGACCATATGGGGAACCAGAGGATCGAATCGCGGTCCGTCCTAGGTTAGCGCAGGCACCTTAGCTCCAGCACCACCGCCCGGCCCCATGGCTCTTACTTTTTGAAATTTCTTGTCATAATAAAATGCCTTTTTATCAATTATATTGTTGTTTAAATTATCATTAAAATGCCAAAATAATTGGAAGGCCCTACAAAATAACTGGAATGTAATATTACTCCAAAATTACAGGACAGTAAGAAAGAGTAAAATGAACCAAAGTACAATAGTACCTCAAACATGAAGGTGTCAACTTCTTCTCGAATATCTTCATGACTTAGCTTGTTTCCTTCATCATCGGTTACATTTAAAAGCAAATCAAGGAAAACCCTCCTTTTCTTTTTGAGGGGGGTAGTGTCCCCTTCCTCAGTCCTGTGCTCTTCCTCTCTCTTCATTTCATTGGCCCGTTCAATGATAACCTGAACAATTTAAAACATAGCATGCTTGTATTTGGGATGCCATAGAGCAACCATCTATTTTTCCTATAAAAAGATTCATTGTTCTTTCATCAATTTGTGAATCCTTTCCTGTTCTTTCTGCCTCAACAATAACTTAGGATTGTGTGGAAATATAACAAAGTGTCCTCTTCCTATATTAAAGCATTATGCAAAAGGAGTTTAACTTTTGACATAAGACTCATTCAATTTTCAATTGTGACCTCTGTAGTGCTTCCCAGACATGCAGCAGAGCTGTGGCCCATGAGATTGGAAGGATCTAATGAGGAAAAAGCTCAGGTGGTGGAGAGAATGCAACCATTCTATGATCAACTAATTATAGGTCATTCTAATTACATGTGCTGAAAATGGAAAAAGTAAGTTGATTAGTTAGTTCAGTTGTGTGCCTACTAAACCTCTCCCTGGAATGCTCTTTTCTTTTCTTTTTTTTTTTGTGGGTTTTGGGGTCACACAGCAGCACTCGGGGGTTACTCCTGGCTCTATGCTCAGAAATCGCTCCTGGCAGGCTCGGGGGACCATATGGGATGTCAGGATTCAAACCACCGTCCTTCTGCATGCAATTTTTCAAGCTTCTGGAATGCTCTTTCTTCAGATGTTTCCTCAGAATGTGGCTGGCTCCTCCACTTTTTCAGGAAGGAACTGTGCTATAGAAACTTCCCTGCTCAAAGGCCAAAGTGATAGTATAGTAGACATGGCATTTGTTTTGCATTTGGCCAACTGGGGTCCACTAGGAGTGACTCCAGAGTCAGGAGTATGTGCTGAGTACCACTGGGTATGACCCCAAAACAAAAAAATAAAAACAAAACAAAACAAAAACTTGCTCTGCCCATTGCAATGTTGGTCTCTAGTATTCACTATCCTCTTGACATTGTTTTATTTTTCTCAGATTCAATACCATTTGGCATTAGGGTGTACTTGCTATTCAGTGCCTTCCTCCTCCAGTTTTTATAACCCATCTATCCAGGTAGAGTCCTTAAAATCTAGTGTTAATAATTATATTTTTAATATTTATTAAACTAATACTAGGGATAACTCCGGGCTCTGTGCTTAGGGATCATTCTTGACAGAGCTCAAAATATAAAGAGGTACTGGGGATCAAAACTTGATCTGCCATGTGCAAGGCAAGCACCTTACCTATTTTACTATCTCTACAGCCCATTATATTATTTCTGTAATTATCTGTTTATATACAACCTCTTCTACTAAATTAATCCCTTTGGGGTTAGGAGCACACATACAAATATTGGATACTTGATAGTGTTTAGCACCCAGCAAGTTCTTAGTAATTGGTGAATACATAATTTAGTCTTAGTCATGTTGTCTAGTTTTTTAAAAAAATTATTTTTCAATGTTTCTCTAGTGAAAAACAGAGTTCATGATAAAACACTAGATATGGTGACTAAAAATCATGGATTTAAGAAAGTTCTGGGAGGGATATTTCTGACAGTTATGCAACAATTCTAGTGCATTACATGTTTTGAAATTGTACATTCAAAATAACAACTACATAGCTACATGTACATTTTACTGCAATCAAAAATATAAAAGAAGGGGCCAGAGAGATAGCATGGAGGTAAGTTGTTTGCCTTGCATACAGAAGGACGGTGGTTCGAATCTCAGCATTCCATATGGAACCCAGAGCTTGCCAGGAGCAATTTCTGAGCATAGAGCCAGGAGTAACCTCTGAGCGCTGCCAGGTGTGACCCAAAACCCCAAAACATTAAGAAATAAAAACAATTAAAAAATAAAAGGACAGAGCAATAGCACAGTATATAGGGTGTTTTCCTTGCATATGGCCAACCTAGGTTTGATTCCTGGCATCTCATATAACCCTTTGAGTCTATGAGAAGTAACTTCTGAGCTTATAGCCAGGATTAAGCTCTGAGTACCACTAGATGTGGCCACAAAATAAAACAAAAAAAAAATCAAAGACTTACCTTGTTCGTAAAATTATGTAGAATTTTTAGGCTCCTTTTGTACTCCCACCCTTCTTTAACCATAAGGAACGAAAGGTCAAACCAGAGCCAAGGCATCTTCATTCTTCGATGTATCATATCACTCATACTATAAAAAGGATGATAGTACATCTACTGATACTTCAAATAAGTATTGAGGCCAGAGTGATAGTACAGTGGGTAAGGCCTTGCCTTGCATCCCGGCTACCCTGACATCCCATATGGCCTCTGAGCTCACCAGGAGTAATTCCTGATGCAGAGCCAGGAGTAACCCCTGAGCATTTTTAGGTCTGGCTCCAAAACAATAAAAAGTATCTAACATGTATTTCTAAACACCTACCCAGTGCTGGTCCCAATGAGTGTTAATAAGGGAAATATGACAATTTATCTTAAAGACTACTAAGAACTTTATAATTTGTGCATAATAACCCTGGCATGATCATACACTGGATAAAATTGTTAAAGTTAATCATTTCTATAGAGGAAAAGATAGTTTGTTATTAAATGTCCCTACTAGCTTGCCGTCTTATATCTACTTGTTTTTCCTGGTGTATCCTGACTTCTCAAGGCCTCTCTGGCTCTCATATCACTTGTGAAGATGAAATCTGTCTCTGCTCAATGACCACTCCTCTGGACTAACAGAAAAAAAATGACCGCCCCATTCTATGGAAAATGCAAATTATCCATTCTTCATTTTCAGTGATGGAGCACAAGAGTTTCTCTTTACCTGGTCTTTTCCATGACCTGGCTAGATGCCAGTATTTAGGGTGGCATTTTCTATCTCTGGCTGTCATATCACTCTAAAATAAAATTTATTGTTTCTAAGTACTTTCAATCATTTGTAATAACTTCTTTGTTTCAATACCCATCTCCTCTTTGTTATTTGTGCTGTAATAAAACTAAGCAGCGCATAGAACAATGAATGACAGATTAAATACAATAAGTGTGTAAGTAAGTGAAATAATCTTATAATTAATATAAACTATATCCAGTCGATTTTAGTCCCTATCTATTAATAGCTGAATAATTATAAGTAAAATATTTTCATTGAAATTTTACACATTTATTGTTGAAAATATGAAAGGTGAATTAATAACAAATAAACCAAAGTAGAAAAGAAAGAAAAAGCATATAAACTGAATCATAATGTTCATGGCTAACATTTTAGTATAGTATCTTTTAGAGTTTTAGTATATTTTCTTATATTAGTGACTTCAATGCTTAAATGTTTTCATTGTTTTTTTTTTGTCACAGAGAGTCATAATTTACTATCCTAGTACATTGTAAAATGACCATTTAAGGCCAGAGACATAGTACAGAGGTTAAGCTTCTGCTTTGCATGCAAACACCCCAGTTTTATCTTTGGTACCACATATGCTCCAAGAATAGAGCAATCAAAGATAAACCTTGAGCACTATCAACTGTGTCCCAACACTCCCGTCTCCAAAATAACAAAACCAAAATAATCATTTAAAAGACACGGCATATTCTGAGTGTACCATAATTTAAACAACTACTCCTCTGCTATTGAAATGCACTTGGTTAAATGATTAAGTTAATTTTTATTACTGTCTTGATAATTATCGATAACAAAAGTTTTCCAAGTTATTGATACAATAAAATATGATAATTTATTAGTAATGATTTTTTATGATTATGACAGCAAACTTTGGTGGTTCCCAAGAAGCGCATACGGCCCCCAGGGCTACTGCTCAGGACACCACGAAGTATCAGGGACCCCAAGGTCTCTGCATGTAGGGCATAGACTCTAGCCTTTTTGAGACAGCAATCTGGCTCAATAGTAGCTATTTTAAAGATAATCAAAAGAACTCCTTTACCTATAAACAGCATGGACATACTCGGAATCATCATTTCTCTGAGCATCAATATTCTTTCCCATGGCTGTTTCTGTAAAACAAAGTGAGAAACCAACTTTCAGCTCATGTATGTTTCTGATGTTGGTCCTCCTGGGGCCCCTCTTGAAAAGAGATGTGCAAGCTGTTAATGTCTCCTCTCCTTTGCCTCTCTGCTCTTCGTCTTTTACTTTTTTTTTCCTCCTATTCCCTGTTCCTGACCTGTTCCCCCTTTTCCAGAATGACTTGGCCGGTTGGCTCTCTGATTACTCTGTTCCCAGTTTCTATAAATTCTGTTTATATAACAGCTGATGCTTCTCAGGCAGTGGATTCAAACAGTAGGTCTCTTGAAGCACCCAGTGTCCTTTCCAATAACCCCTCTGGTATTTCCCAAGTCCTGTTATTTTCCTTTGGGGCCATTTCTTCTTAAGAAAACAACAGTAGGAAGAAATCCCATTGAGACTTACCGCAAATGATATCTAAGGCACAAAGAGTGATATAAAAAAAGCAGTTAAATGCTTCCTGGTTAACATGTTTTTCAAGTTTATTAGCCAGTATGTTTGCTTGTTCATTCATGATATCTAAGAAGTCCTCCAGAATTGTAAAGTGGAAGGTGGGAGTTAACATTTTCCTCCTGGAGCGCCATTTTTTCCCTGTACTAGAAATACAAGACATATTTATAGGTATAAGAGAAGCAACACCTGGAGCAAAGTATAAAAATAAGGAGTAGCAACAAAATAGCTAATCTACATAATCTCCAATGCTCTGCTTAAAGAAACAAAGATCCGGGGGCAAAGGAGGGAGATATGGAATACATGCTGGGAAAGGGAGTAAAGGGAGGATAACCCTGGCAGTGGGAATGGCCCTGATTCATTGTCACTATTACCTTAAATATTACTGTGAAAGATTTGTTATTCACTTTTGGTCACAATAAAAATTATTTTTAAAAAATCCTTAAGTAGCTACATAATGTAAACTACATATCACATTATATTACTAACATTAGAAGAACATTTATTAAAAATCTAAAGTACATTTTTAAAACTCTAACTTCTAAGTTTCTGAAAGTTAGCCCTTTTCTTTCACTTCCCTATCAGTGCATAAGTTTTCAGATCATCTTCATTATCCAGACTACAGTGGCCTGTCATGAGTTCTGCAGAGTTCCCCAAAGACCCTACACTTGTCTTACTGGACGCTCACTCAAAGGTTGAAGTCTTCATTCTGGATGCCAACTTGTGAATTTGAGTTTCCACCCTCAAAATACGTCTCTAACCATTTCCTTTAGATTTTTAAGATGTACCTACTCGAAACACTTCTCGACTTCACTCATCTTTTCACCCAGTGCCTCTAACTCTGCTGACAATGGGCATCATTATTGTGATAGAGGCTGGAGCAGGAGACTCAAACTCAATTTACCTGCGAGCCGCAGGAGGCAAAGTCGGGGTGATCCTTGAGTGCAAAGTCAGTAGTAAGCCTTGAACATTGGGGGTGTGACCCAAACAACTAAAACAAAACAAAATTAAAAAGGATTCCTCTAGGGCAGGGCCACAAAATGTTGGATGAGGGCCGTTTGCGGCCCGCAGGCTGCGAGTTTGAGACCCCTGGAGTCTACCTTCAGCTGTGGACTTCTGCTTATCAAAGGATCATTGATAGTAAAATCCTGTTTTCCAGTTTCTCCCCTACTTCCCAGTAGCACAGTCTTGCCTCAAGAAAACTTTCTCTTTTTTTCTTTATTTAAACATCTTGATTACAAATATGATTGTGATTAGGTTTCAGTCATGTAAAGAACACCCCCCTTCACCAGTGTGAAGAAAACTTTCTTGCATCAAGTCTTGATATGACAAGTTAATCCTGAAGGCATCGTTTCTAAAAGATAGCTTTATACATGGACACTCACCTTGTAAGAAGTCCTAGGCCAAGCCATGGTTCTAGGAACTTGTACAGAAATGACTTGTCAATTTGCTTTGAACTAGTTAGAATTGTCTTAGAAAGAGAAAGAAAAGTATTTTTGAAAGATATCAGAGACATCAGAACAATCTTAATAAGATAGCTGGATAGAACACAATAGCTTTATAAAGTAACATGTTATAAGCTATATTTCTTTGTGATTCATTTTTATTCCCATGTCTCAAAAAACTTCAAGTAAAAATTTGAACATAAAACTGTAATTTAGTCTTGGCTACTGTATGGAGTGTAGAGAAAACAAAATATCTTAGAATCTTTCATGGTTTCTACTATGATCTAGGAACTAATTGAAGTCATTTTTTAAGGAAGGGGACAGTTCAGGGAGAGGAGGCAGTAAAAGAAGAAGTGAAGCACACTGAGTTAGAAAGAAAACAAAATTTCAGATTAGGTATGATAGATAGCACGGAGGCAAGGTGTTTGCCTTGCATTCAGAAGAACAGTGGTTCGAATCCCAACATCCCATATGGTCCCCTAAGCCTACCAGCAGCGATTTCTGAGCCGTGAGCCAAGAGTAACCCTTGAGCAGTGCCTGGTATGTGACCCCAAAAAACAAAAACAAACAAACAAAAAAACAACAAAAAAAAGATATGATATCTTGGATACATTTGATTTGCCATAATCTGATAGCAAGTAGGAGCTCAGAATGAACTCAGCTAGAGAAATACATCTGAATCCTCCTTCATGTAAATTTAAGTAACACAGGAAGCTGATATGTGATTGAGTCACTTTATGTATAAAAACGATTAAATCACACACTTTTGATTGAGACTTAAGTGTACTTAGATCTACCTATTAGGTACTGTTTCAGACTTCTTGCTCTTCCTGTTTGGAAGCCTTAGGAACTTATGCCAAGAAAGGACTCCAGCCCCTGAAGTATCTCCCCAACTCCCAAGCCTACAGTATTTTTGAGGGATAATTTACAGTTGCACAGATTAACTATACTTGCTTTGTTTTTTTTTTTTGGAGTTAGCATGTTAAGAAAGTTAATTTGGAAGAATAGCATTTAATATAAAGATGAGTCTGAGATTCCTTTAAGGAGGAAAATTCCTATTTTAATAGTGGTATATTTTCAGAATCTTAATATAGTACAAAGTACACATCTTCTCCTCACCTATGGAACAATCAGTTCATTGTGATAAAAATTTTATCTTTTTGAAAATAGAGAAACACACATTTTGAGGTTCAGTAACAAATGTGCTCAGACAGCTTGCAGTTATCATTTTCCCCAGGATCAAGATCACACGCAGAAAGTATTAAGTGTTTCTATGTTGCCCAAAATGTTCAGTGCAATATTTGAGATATGGAATTCAGTAAAAATTAATCTGTTGCTGCATTTACTGTGCTAAGATTCATACAATGTCAAACATAGATTACAATTATATTGATTTATATACTCACCTCCACATTTTCTGCATTATATAGTGCTAACATTGGTATTGGCCCAAGCCAGAGTTTCAATAGTGGTGTTTGTCGGAACTCTTCAGTGTAAGTTATAAGCTGCTGAAAAAATTCTGGGAGAAAGCATTTCATTTGAAACTCAACCAAGACAATTTTTTGTTTAATAGTTTATTATGCCATTTAGTGGCTTTAATTAATTTAGTTACTTTGAGTTATCAACTTAAATATCTCAGTTTTCTCATTTCTTAAAGATAAACCATACAGTTACTATTAAATAATCAGGTGGCATTAAAAAGATACAGCAATATTAAATCTTTTAAACCATGACCATGCAATACCTTCCCATTTATTTGGATATTCTTTAATTTCTTTAACAAGTATTTATTAGTTATCATTATAGGACTAGTTATAGGATTTAGTATAAGGTTTATCACCTTACCAGACTTTTACTTCCATGGTTAACTTATTTCTAGGTATTAACAATTAAAGAATTGTGTTTTTTACTTTCTCATTGTTTGTTATTGGTATGTAAAAAACAGTCAAATTTTGTTTATTGACTTTGAACTTTACTAAATTCATTTATTAAATTTTTTATGAAGTCCAAAGGTTTTATATAGAATACTGTGTCACTGGCAAATAGAGACAATGTGTTATACACACGTTTTATCTTTCAAGCTCAGATTCCTTTTATTTCTTTTCTTGTCAGAAATTTCAATCCTATATTAATTAAAGTGTCAATCACTATCTGCTGCTGATCTAATAGAAAATACTTTTAGCATCACTTCCATGATCTTCTTGTCAAAAATCCATGAATTTAATTATGGGGATTGTGGAATGCTCAACCTACCATTTAACACTACCTGACCAATACTCAACAGAAAATTTAAAGCCATGGCAGAAAAGGAAAGACAGAAATTATCCCAGATTTTAAAAGATTTAGAGAATATGATAATTAAGGTCATTTGAGATCTCTGAGTCTTGGAACGGAAAGAGGATACTCTGGGAAAAGTTGTGAATGTAACTAAAGCCCACAGTTTTGTAATTGATATCATACAAATATTAATTTTATAGTTTATATAATTATATATCAACTATGTAAATCACAATTAGAAGCAGCTGAATGCATAAGTGCTTTGTACTATTTATTGACCTTCCTATAGATCTAAACTAATACAGAGTAAACATAATTTTTTCTTCTATTTTTTTTTTAATTTCTCATACCCAGCAGTGCTCAGGGCTTAATCCTGATGGGATTCAGAAGACCATGAGGGGTGCTGAAAACTGAACTTGGTTGGCCATATGTAAGGCAAGCACCCTACCTACTGCACTATCTCTGTTGCTTAATAAACATACCATCTAAGAGAAAATAAAGGTGAAAGGTATGAGATCTTGAGGAAGTTTTTGGAAATTGGAGCTAGACAAAATAAAAAAAATTGTTTTGTTGGTGGGAATAAAGCATAGTGTATAAAATATATTAAACTCCTGCATTTTTATTTATTTGATGTAGGAAAAATTGTAAGAGTGGCAGAATTGGATTTGTATATGTGATTAAAAATGTGGACTGATTATTATTGCAAATATAAGAATCACTAGGCTAAAACATTTTACTGAAAACAAATGATAACGATTTAGGGATGCAATAAGAAATTTTTGTACTCAAGATTTATTATCAGTTTCCCAGTATATTTAGAAATGGAAGTGAATATGATGGAGTTATCTTAACCTACCTCGATATACAGCATTTAATAGGTCCTTCTAAGTGTCCTAGTCCCTATTCTTCGGAACTAAGCATTAATGGAATATGGCCACTTCTGGAAAGAATCTCTATACCAGAAAGAATGAAGTGGTGTTAAGACAGAAGTTTAGGAGCCCGGGAGATAGCATGGAGGTAAGGCGTTTGCCTTTCATGCAAAAGGTCATCAGTTCGAATCCCGGTGCCCCATATGGTCCCCCGTGCCTGCCAGGAGCAATTTCTGAGCATGGAGCCAGGAGTAACCCCTGAGCACTGCCGGGTGTGACCCAAAACCCAAAAAAAAAAAAAAAAAAAAAAAGACAGAAGTTTAAGTCTCGTTTTGATGGAGACAAGTGAGAAATGCAGTGAAGCCAATGGCTAGGAGCCTTATAGAATGAGTTGGAATTTGTAAGTGGAAAGATAATATGAGGCTGAGAGAGAGAATATCAACCAGGCAACAGTGAGAACAAATGAACAGAGAGGCACAGGACCTAAAAATCCCCCCAAAAGTTCAGCATGATATAGGATCAGGGACAATAATACTGGGAGATAAAGCAGTTTTTAGAGAGGCATGAATTAGTGATTTTTCTCTTATGGGCTCTAGGACTAGCTCTAGGACTTGAACTTTAGGACACCACACTAATGTGTACAAGATCTATGAGCTTTTGGGTAAGATGAGACCTCAGGAAACTTTAGTACTACTACTACTAATAATAGTGATGATGATAATAATAATAACAATAATAATAAATACTGAGAATCCAAGCAGCCAGGGTGATAATTCTGATGCTGCTCAACAGATGGCCCTGGCATTGGGTTGGGTAAATGTGAACATAAGTCCCAACTACATGAGAATCATGTGGGGAATTTGGGAATGAATAAGTTATTCTGTGTGGCTGTCTGTGTGATCTCAGTCTGTAGAAGGCAGCAGGGCATTAGGAGAAGCCAAACAGCAGCAAATCTCTAGGCAAAACACTACCTCATTGGTGAATGCTCCTCCACAGCCTTCATTGTCTGCCTCACGGGAATACATGAACATGAACAGAGCCAGGAATCAAAGGCTAGGGAGCTTCTAGACCAAGAGAAAACCCAAGTAACAAAAGCAGAATGAAATTCAGCTCCACTGGGAGTTTACTATAGTAGTATCTGAGATATTTTGAGAATTATTCTGATCACTTGTTATATTAAAGAAACTGATATTCCATTAGTTAAAAAAATGTATTTGGATTTCTTCTACTAGTAATTGTTTTTAGTATTTTGGTAAAAGATTTTCATGTTACTGTGAACATATGTTGCATTTATATATATTTGGAGGATGAAATTGGAAGAAAAATATTTTTTCTATTTTTAGAATTAATGTTCAGCCTGTAAAACTTAATTATCTGAAGAGGAATTGGGGTTTAGACATGGCGTGTTTTAAATATATAAATCATTTGGTGATCAATCTTTTCTGCTATGGTGTCTAGATTTGAATGATCATGGAGATCAAGTTTTAAGACCTATATGACCTTCCCTGACAAGGATTGCAAATACTAGGTTTTTTGAGCACATTGAAAATTAAAATGATTTTAAAAAAAAAAGAAAAGAAAAGAAAGGAAAAATTATTTTAACCACCAACAAATCATAACAGGCCCTCATTACAAACACACTATCATTAAAAACAAACTTAGTTTCCCAAAAGTCCCTGCATCAATTTATTATATAATCTTAAAAAGACTGAAATATGGGAGCATAGTGATAGTATAGCAGGTCCTAGACTTGCCTTGTATGTGGCCGAGTTGGGTTAGACCCTAGACATCCCATATGGTCCCTCTTAGCAGCCAACTAGAGGCTAGTGCCCTAAGCACTGCTGGGCACAACCCCAAACAAAAAAGATGGCATTCTGAAGGTCAAGAAGAAAACAGACTGATGGTAAAAAAAAAAAAAATTGTGTGCAGGGGGGGGGTGAGAGAGAGAGAGAGAGAGAGAGAGAGAGAGAGAGAGAACATCACTAACGCATCATCAGTTCATTCAGAGAGGCAAAAGAAAAAAATGGTATATGTGGTACAATGGTTCATATGCGTTAGTTCTGGGATGTTTCTACCCCTTACTCTTTGGCAGCATTGCAGACAGAAAGACAGACAATTTGGGGCCCGGGAGATAGCATGGAGGTAAGGTGTTTGCCTTTCATGCAAAAGGTCATCGGTTGGAATCCCGGTGCCCCATATGGTCCCCCGTGCCTGCCAGGAGCAATTTCTGAGCATGGAGTAACTCCTGAGCACTGCCGGGTGTGACCCAAAAACCACAAAAAAAAAAAAATGTGTGCTCAAAACATAAATACTACTGAAACCATGGCACCTCGATCCAAGATATGTGCCTAAATCCACATGCAACCTTGTCCAGATCCTAAGGGCGCATATTTATGTGCATATAAAAATATATTCGTCTACAGACATGACCTCTTTCTGAATCCTGCAGACTATTGATAAGAGATCACATATGTGTGCACATATGTATCACAAATATATTTAAAGGGATCGGAGGACAAGAGCGACTTGAACAGGTGTTAGAGGGGTGGGACCCGGGGAAATTGGCAATAGCTGTGTCTTGCAGGTAGGTAGAGCAGCCATCACCCCTGGCACTGGAGGGGGGACGCGGGCGCAGTTGGGGGGAAACCCCTTACCCCTGGCGTCGGGCTTGAGCATCAGCGCGTGTCCCACCAAGGGGTAGGCCCCGGCGACGGTCGGCAGGGGCCACAGCAGCAGCCACTGGCGCGCGTAGCTCGCCACCATGCGCAGGAGACGGAGAGCGAGAGAGGCGGCCGCCAGGCTCGCGGCGCCCAGCGCGCCCCAGAGCAGCAGCTTCTGCCCGACGGGCACCAGCCAGAGCGCGGGCATCGCGGCTCCGCTCGCTCGGTGGCCCGGGCTTAAGGTAGCGGCGCTTAGGGCGGGGGCGGGTCTGGTCTGGTCCCCGAGGGAGCGCGCCCAGCAGGGATCCCGGGGGCGCTCGAGGCCAGGAGTGGGTATGGCCGGGCGG
>PVKC010010467.1:0-18212 GCA_004027635.1 Crocidura indochinensis | reverse complement strand
TGAGATACTGGTGGATCCAATCAAGGTCCGTTCTGGGTCATCCTCAAGCAAGGCAAATGCGCTACCACTGCAATATTGCTCCAGCCCTTGTTGACATATTTTATTCAACTTTTACCTCTCATTAAACAATACATGTGATTTTTAATAATTATGTATTAATATATTATGATTATTGAATTATGAAAGTTCCCAGCTACCCTAGGTGGCTTGCTCAAAGATCACACTTTGAAGAGGTCATGATATTGTATGAGAATCTGGTGTTTACATTCTCCAGCAATTAAAATAAATTTAACATAAACTATAATGCAAATAAATATTTGATTTGATTTAATTATTTAGTCTATATTTTGGGGGATTTGAGGCATGACTCTTGGTGCTCAACACTAAATCCTGACTTTGTTCTGACCAATCTTGTTGGATCATAAACAATGCCTGGAATTAAACCTGAGTGTGTGTCCTACTCACTGTAGTATCTCCCTGGCCCTAACCTTTGTTTCTATGGATATTCTCCCTGTACCCAAAATTATCACTTGAATAATTTTTACTTCTCTGCTATAGTTTAGACAAATATATATTCCGTCAGCAATGAACAAAAATCTTAGTGAACTGGAGATAAAATATATTGTCTATTTATATTGTGTTCAGTGTAGCATAAATACCTCTCCATAGAATATAAACTTTTAGAAAATCAAATGCTTGGGAATCAGGTTAGTAAAAAATATACAAAATACTGGGGCCGGAGCAGTGGCACAAGTAGTAGGGTATTTACCTTGCATGCACTAACCTAGGATGAACGGTGGTTTGATCTCCTAGCATCCTATATGGTTCCCCCAAGCCAGGAGTGATTACTGAGTGCATTGCCATGAGTAAACCCTGAGTGTCACCAGGTGTGCCCCCAAAACAACAAAAAAAGTAAAATACTTATTCAGAGAAAACTCTAGGGAACTCTGAAAGAAATAATTTGAAAAAAATCTAACTGAAATAAGACATGAGGAAATGAAAACATATGCCTATTAAAAGATTGGGATGCTGTTTGATATTTTCTTGTATATTATTTATCTATTTTTTGGTATTGTTGTTATGTTATGTTTTTCTTCCTTCTCTCTCCCTGCTCTTAAACTGATATAGTCTCTGGAAGAATTCCTCTCATTTATTGCTTGTTTGATTTTTGCCCAAATTTATTTTATTATGATTATGATGATTATGATTATTATTTCTTTCTCTTTCCTTCAAACAGAACCACATAACTTGAACCAACTTGTTTTGCCCAACTAATAGAGAGGGAAATAATTGAGGGTAACAAGATCAAACAGTCATATGAACATTAAGTAGAAATAATAAGAGGATCAAACTTAAGCACTAAATCCAAAGCCAACTACAACACAATTGATACCCAATATACAATATACTAGAACAAAGTAGACCACCTATACTAGCAGCCTTTAGGGGGGGTAATAGAGGGGGGTATGGGAAAGAGGTGGAGGGAGGACAATATTGGTGGTGGGAATGCCCCTGATTCAATATCACTATCTACCTAAAATATTACAGTGAAAGATTTGCAATCCACTTGGATCAATATTTAAAAAACTAAATTAAAAAAGAGAGAAAAATTATTGGGATGATTCAATACTGTCAAAATTACAACCAGCCAGAAATTTTAAATTTGAATGAAAAAACATAAAATACCCATTAATTTATCTAAGATTATACACTATTAAAATTCATGTATAGTAATAATCTCTCTTGACTCCTATGTAAACTAAACATCCTAAAAATGAAACATCTCTTTCTCAAATTTTAAATTATACTCTAATGCAGTAATTAAAGTAGTGTGCACTGTTTTACTATGTACAGTGTGTACTGGAATAAGGAGATTGTAAGGCAAATGAAATAAGATTAATTGAATGTCCTGAGACAAATGACCTATTGGGAGAAGAGTTAATATTGATAAGTAAAATTTACTAGATATACAAAAATATCTTCTTCAAAAAATGGTTTTGGCCAACCTGGTTGGTCACATGCAAGAAAATCAAATTTGTAATACTATACACAAAAATTAAAACAAGATGCATTAAAAATAAGTATAAGATCTAATTCTATAGATTATATTGAAGGATACATAAGAAAAATATCTTGAAGACATTGAATTTAGATGTATTATATGCAATTAAATGCCATTATTGCAGCACACAAGAAGAATTAAAAAGAAAAGAGAGAGAGAGACCACATACAAACTTACAAGCTTCTTCAGTTCAGTGGAAAAAATGATCAGAATAAAAAACTACCCTGTAAACAGGCAAAGAATATTCATCCCATGACTCATCTGAAAAAGGGTTGATATCCAAAATAAAAAAAGCTCTGATGGAATTTACATGAAAAACAAACAAGAATAACCACATTATAAGTAGAAAGGGAGAACTCCTCCTAAACAGCTTCTGAATCCTGCTGCCTGCCAGGGTTATCCTGTCATCTGTGCTGCTTCTCAGGCCTGTGGGTGTCCATGTTGGTCACTTTCATCAGCCATCACCTTCCCAAACCATGCAGATGCAAACCTATGCAAAGACATTTCAAAGATATCAAATATTTCCAGGCAAATTGACCTTGCACTTCCTTCTCCTATAAAATATACAGTACAAAATTCAGTTGAACAAACCAATAAATTAGTATGCAATATTGTATTATATTTAGATAACCTCTCTTGTTTAGAAAAATAATCCCTAAAGCAGTTGTAACTAGAGTAAACAATAAGTTCAATAGATCACTTATTTAAGCATACTAAAACTCCAGCATTCTGACCCATCAAATGCAAAGAACAATGGGAAACTGAGAAAGACACCTGCAATTAGGGACATTAAAAGAAACGCTAGCAAAATTTCAAGTTCACCAAAATGCCTGAGTCTTATAGGCGAGGACATAAAATCAACACTAAGGTTTCAGCAACAGAAATCAAGGATGCACTAGCCTGAGAAATTAAGATATCTTTAGATGATCAATTTAAACAACTCAAAGAGGCACTCTTTCAGAAGATGAGAGAATCCATATAAATGGAACTGAAGGAACTAAAATACATGTTAATAAGCCACAGTAACAAAATTACACAGGTGATTTATTGCAGAGATGAAGTTGAAGACAAAATACAAGCCATCACTGATAAATAAGTCAAAAATAATGGATAGGGGCTGGAACATTGACACAAGCATTAAGACCCCTTGTGCATTTTAGCCTAGACACACTGGAGTTCAATCTCCCAATGTCCCATATGGTTCCACAAGCCAGGAAGATACTTAATGAGCAAAGACAAAATAAAATAATCTTTAATTTATAGAGGTGGTCTCATTCTTAAGCATTCTTACATGGAGCACTGTAATATAATTCTAGAACATCCAAGTTACTTTTTATAAATTTCCTTAAACAAAACAAGAACATTTTTGTATATATATGTATATGTATTTAAAATAAGTCTGCTAATATATTCATTTTTATATTTTATTTTAACACCTTGATTACATACATAATTGTGTTTGGGTTTCAGTCATGTAAAGAGCACCACCCATCACCAGTGCAACATTCCCATCATCATTGTCCCAAATTTCCCTCCTCTCACCCACTCCCCGCCTGTACTCTGGACAGGCTCTCCATTTCCCTCATATATTCTCATTGTTAGGACAGTTCAAAATGTAGTTATTTCTCTAACTAAACTCATCACTCTTTGTGGTGAGCTTCACAAAAGAGCTTCTCTCTTGTGTCTGAAAATTGTTATTATTGCAAGAATGTCTTTCATTTTTATTAAAACCCATAGATGAGTGATACCATTCTGCGTTTTTCTCTCTCTCTGACTTATTTCACTCAGCATGATAGATTCCATGTACATCCATGTGTAGGAAAATTTCATGGCTTCATCTCTTATGACACTGCATAATATTCCATTGTGTATATGTACCACAGTTTCTTTAGCCATTTGTCTGTTGAAGGACATCTAAATTGTCTCCAGAGTCTTGCTATGGTAAATAGTGCTGCAATGAATATAGGTGTAAGGAAGGGGTTTTAGTATTATATTTTTGTGTTCCTAGGGTATATTCCTAAGAGTGGCATAGCTGGATCGTATAGGAGCTCGATTTCCAGTTTCTGGAGGAATCTCCATATCGTTTTCCATAAAGGTTGAACTACACAGCATTCCCACCAGCAGTGGATAAGTGTTCCTTTCTCTGCACATCCCGCCAACACTGTTAGTTCTCGTACTTTGTGATGTGTGCCATTCTCTGTGGTGTGAGGTGGTACCTCATAGTTGTTTTGATTTGCATCTCCCTGATGACTAGTAATGTGGAGCATTTTTTCATCTGTCTGTTGGCCATTTGTATTTCTTCCTTGTCAAAGTGTCCATATCTTCTCCCCAATTTTTGATGGGATTAGATGTTTTTTTTCTTGTAAAGTTCTGTCAGCGCCTTATATATTTTGGAGATTAGCCCCTTATCTGATGGGTACTGGGTGAACAGTTTCTCCCACTCAGTGGGAGGCCTTGTATCCTGGGCACTATTTCCTTTGAGGTACAGAAGCTTCTCAGCTTAATATATTCCTATCTGTTAATATCTGCTTTCAACTGCTTGGAGAGTGCATTTTCCTCTTTGAATATGATTGTAGTCTCAATGACCTGGAGTGTTTTGCCTATGTGTTGTTCCATGTATTTTATGGTTTCAGGTCTGATATCAAGGTCTTTCATCCATTTGGATTTCATCTTCGTACATGATGTTAGCTGGGGGTCTAAGTTCAATTTTTTGCAAGTGGCTAGCCAGTTGTGCCCACACCACTTGTTGAAGAGGCTTTCTTTGCTCCATTTAGGATTTCTTGCTCCTTTATCGAAAATTAGGTGACTGTATGTCTGGGGAACACGTTCTGAGTATTCAAGCCTAGTCCACTGATCTGAGGTCCTGTCCTTATTCCAGTACCATGCTGTTTTGATAACTATTGCTTTGTAGTAAAGTTTGAAATTGGGGAAAGTAATTCCTCTCATGTTCTTTTTCCCAAGGATTGCTTTCACTATTCTAGGGTGTTTGTTGTTCCAAATGAATTTCAAAAGTGCCTGATCCACTTCTTTGAAGAATGTCGTTGGAATCTTTAGAGGGATCGCATTAAATATGTATAATGCCTTGGCTAGTATTGCCATTTTGCTGATGTTAATCTTGCCAATCCATGAGCAGGGCATGTGTTTCCATTTCCGCGTATCCTTTCTTATTTCCTGGAGCAGAGTTTTATAGTTTTCTTTGTATAGGTCCTTCACATTTTTAGTCACGTTGATTCTTAGATATTTGAGTTTTTGTGGCACTATTGTGAATGGGGTTTGTTTCTTAATTTCCATTTCTTTTTTATTACTATTGGTGTATAGAAAGGCCATTGATTTCTGTGTGTTGGTTTTGTAGCCTGCCACCTTGCTATATGAGTCTATTTTTTCTAGGAGCTTTTTGGTAGAGTCTTTAGGGTTTTCTAAGTAGAGTATCATATCATCTGCAAAAAGTGAGAGCTTGATTTCTTCCTTTCCTATCTGGATTCTGTTGATATCTTTTTCTTGCCTAATCACTATAGCGAGTACTTCCAGTGCTATGTTGAATAGGAGTGGTGAGAGAGGACAGCCTTGTCATGTGCCAGAATTTAGAGGGAAGGCTTTTAGTTTTTCTCCATTGAGAATAATATTTGCCACTGGCTTGTGATAGATGGCCTTAACTATATTGAGAAAGGATCCTTCCATTCCCATCTTGCTGAGAGTTTTGATCAAGAATCGGTGTTGAACCTTATCAAATGCTTTCTCTGCATCTATTGATATGATCATGTGATTTTTATTTTTCCTGTTGTTGATGCTGTGTATTATGTTGATAGATTTACGGATGTTAAACCAGCCTTGTATTCCTGGGATGAAACCTACTTTACCATAGTGGATGTTCCTTTTAATGAGGCATTGTATTCTATTCGCCAGAATTTTGTTGAGGATCTTTGCATCTGTATACATCAGCGATATAGGTCTGTAATTTTCTTTTTTCATTAAATCTCTGCTGGTTTCGGTATCTAGGTTATGTTGGCTTCATAGAAGGTATTTGGAAGTATTTCCGTTTTTTTGATTTCATGAAAGAGTCTTGCCAGGATTGGTAGTAGTTCCTCCTGGAAAGTTTGAAAGAATTCATTAGTGAATCCATCTGGGCCTGGGCTTTTGTTTTTGGGCAGACATTTGATTACCGTTTTAATTTCATCAATAGTGATGGGGGTGTTTAGATATGCTACCTCCTCTTCCTTCAACCATGGAAGATTATAAGAGTCCAAGAATTTATCCATTTCTTGTAGGTTCTCATTTATAGTGGCATAGAGCTTCTCAAAGTAGTTTCTGATTACCCTTTGAATCTCTGCCATATCAGTAGTGATCTCTCCTTTTTCATTCCTAATATGAGTTATCAAGTTTCTCTCTCTTTCTTTGTTAGTTTTGCCAGTGGTCTATAAATCTTGTTTATTTTTTCAATGAACCAACTTATGCTTTCGTTGATCTTTCAGATTGATTTTTGGGTTTCCAATTCATTGATTTCTGCTCTCAGCTTTGTTATTTCCTTCAGTTTCCCTATTTTCGGATCATTTTGTTGAGCACTTTCTAGTTCTTTGAGCTGTGTCATTAAGCTACTCAGGTAAGCCCCTTTTTCCTTCCTGATGTGTGCATGCAAAGCTATAAATTTTCCTCTCAGTACTGCTTTTGCTGTGTCTCATAAGTTCTGATAGTTGGTGTCTTCATTATCATTTGTTTCCAGGAATCTTTTGATTTCCTTTTTGATTTCATCTCGGACCCACTGGTTATTCAGTATGAGGCTGTTTAACTTCCAGGTGTTAGAGTTTTTCTTCTTTGTTCCTTTGCAGTTCACAAATAATTTCAGAGCCTTGTGATCAGTAAAGTAGCCTGCAAAATTTCTATCCTCTTGATATTTTGAAGATACGTTTTATGTGCCAGCATGTAGTCTATCCTAGAGAATGTCCCATGTGCATTGGAGAAGAATGTATATCCAGATTTCTGGGGATGGAAGTGTCCTATATATATATATCTACTAGACCTCTTTCTTCCATTTCTATCCTCAGGTTCAGTATATTCTTTTTGGGTTTCAGTCTGGTTAACCTGTCCATTGTTGACAAAGCTGTGTTGAGGTCCCCCACAATTATTGTGTTGTTGTTGAAGTTATTTTTCAGCTTTGTCAATAATTGTATTAAATATTTTGCTGGACCCTCATTCGGGGCATATATGTTTAGAAGAGTGATTTCTTCCTGCTCTACATACCCCTTGATTAATATATAATGTCCATCTTTGTCCCTTACAACCTTCCTGAGTATAAAGTTTGCATTATCTGATATTAGTATGGCCACTCCAGCTTTTTTATGGGTGTTGTTTGCTTGGATAATTTTCCTCCAGCCTTTTATTTTGAGTCTATGTTTGTGTTGACTATTCAAGTCCGTTTCTTTTAGACAGCAAAAAGTTGGATTGAGTTTTTTGATCCATTTAGCCACTCTGTGTCTCTTAACTGGTACATTTAGTCCATTGACATTGAGAGAAAGAATTGTCCTAGGATTTGATGCCATCTTTATATTGAAATCTGGTGTGTCTTTTGGTTAGTCTTGTCTTAAATTGGGTCTTTCAGTTTTACTCTTAACTGTGGGTTTGAGTCTGTAATGTTTCTGAGCTGTTTTTTGTCTTTGAAACCATATATTTTTCGTCAAACCAGAAAGTGAGTTTTGCTGGGTACAGTATTCTAGGTGAAGCATTCATTTCATTCAGTCTTGTCACAATATCCCACCACTGTTTTCTGGCCTTGAGTGTTTCAGGTGACAGGTCTGCTGTAACTCTCAAGGATGCTCCCTTGAATGTAATTTCCTTTTTTGATCTTGCTGTTTTCAGAATTATGTCTCCATCTGTGGGATTTGTCATTGTGACTAGGATGTGTCGTGGGGTACTTTTTCTGGGGTTTCTTTTGGTTGGTACTCTTCGGGCATACAAGATTTGATCACATATATTCTTTAGTTCTGGAAGTTTCTCTTTAATGATGTTCTTGACCATTAATTCTTCCTGGACATTTTCTTCCAGTGTCTCTGGGACTCCAATGATTCTTAAGTTGTTTCTGTTGATCTTATCATAGACTTCTATTTTCATCTGTTCCCATTCATTGACTATTTTTTCCATTGTCTGTTCATTTGTTTTAAGTTTTTTTTCCAATCTCTCCCACTATATGGAGTTGTTATTTATCTCATCTTCCACAGCACCAATTCTATTCTCAGCTTCTTCTACTCTGGTGTTGAGATCATCCATTTTACCATTCAATTCATTTACTGAGTTTTTCAGGTCTGTTAGTTGACATGTTATTTCAGTTTGGAGTTTTGTGATTTTTATCATTTCTTTGAGTTCTTTCATCATCTTCCATATTGCTTTTCTAAAGTTCTTATCTGAGAGATTGATTAGTTCATTGGTCATTATCTGGTCATCAGAATTGTCATCTTCGTTCTCTATGTCTGACGCTGTCCTGCGTTGTTTCCCCATTGTCACACTAGTATTGTGTGTTTTTCTACTTGTTGCGGTGGTATTCATTGATTAAATGATGTGCGCAGACAGACACCTCTGGTTCCGCCCTTTCCGGGTGTGTTGATTTGCCTACAAGGGAGTGGAGTCCTCCGTGGATGAGGCTTCTCAAAGGATCAAATCTTGGGCCTAGGCACACAGCAGAGAAGATAGTCCAGACAGAAATGCTGGGCTTCAGTGATCCAGCACAGTCCTTAGTATGATTTTTTTCTCTTCTTGTTGTGATGATGTTCTTTTTTTAAGAAGAGTGCAGGGCTGCATAGCGAAGTGGAGTGGCTGTGTTCTTCTGCAGCCTATTTCACTTTAATAAGGTGTTCCTGGGCGTTTCTGCCCTAGAATGGAACTCTGTGAGAGCGAGTTTTTTTGGAGCTGGTTTGGCCCACTCCCACAAGGTGTGGAGGACAGCAGAGGACAAAGAAACACAAAGAAAAGACCAGACTCACAGTTCTTTGCTGTCAGCACCACTAGGCAGACGTGGATATGCAGAAATTCCCAGCCTGATGTCACAATTAGGGGACCTTGCTTTTGCAAACTTCTTGCGCTTGCCGGTTTTCACTTTAATGAGGTGTTCCTGGGTGTTTCCGTCCTAGAATGGACCTCTGGGAAAGCAAGTTTTTTTGGAGTCAGTTAGGCACACTTCCAGGAGGTCCGGAGGACAGCCGAGGACAAAGAAACACAAAGAAAAGACCAGCCTCACAGTTCTTCGCTGTCAGCGCCACTAGGCAGGCGTGGATACTGCTAATATATTCTTATAATGAGTACTTTAATGAGAGTCTATAATTATTCAGGTTCTTTTTTCCATAAGTCTCGATAGATAAATACATCAGAAATTGTGCAGGAATAATTTCTTTTTTTTTTATTAATATCTTTATTTAAACATCTTGATTACAAATATGATTGTGATTAGATTTCAGTCAAGTAAAGAACACCCTCCTTCACCAGTGCAACATTCCCACCACCAATGTCCCAAATCTCCCTCCATCCCACCCCACCCCCACCTGTACTCCAAATAGGTTTTCCAGTTCCCTCATTCATTCACATGGTTATGGTAGTTCTCAGTGTTGTTATTTCTATAACTGCACTCACCACTCTTTGTGGTGAGCTTCTTGAAGTGAGCTGGATGTTCCAGTCCTCCTCTCATTGTCTCTGAGGATTATTGCAAAAATGATAGTTAATTTTTCTTAAAACCCATAGATGAGTAAGACTATTCTGCATCTATCTCTCTCCCTCTGACTTTTTTCACTCAGAATAAGAGATTCCATGTACATCCACCACTTCTGGGTATTTCAGTTATTCTAGTCTTTTAAAAAAAAAAAACAACCTGAACACTCACCAAAAATCTTGGAGTTCAACTTCCAAAATGCAAAGCAATTCCACTACTTGCCTCATGTTATGCCATTATTCAAATAATGCATAAATGAAAGTGTTGTACAATACTACGTTCATTTTAACATGATGTACAATAGTTAATATTTAGAAACAAAGCAAGTGTCAAGAAGCAGATGACTAAATATTGAAACTCTGGAATATGTACACAATAGAATTATGCTTTGGTATGGGAAATATGGGAAAAGGAAAATAATTGCTACTGGATGAATCTGGAATGTATTGTGTTGAATTAAGTCAGTTAGGAGAGGAATAGATAGACAAAGCATCCTTTCATATATAGACTATAAAGTAACAGATTAGGGTTATACTATTTACTGAAAGAGAGCAGAACAGAAATCATCTACAGCAGGAAACTAATCAGAAACTAGATTATGGGATGGATGCACTGGGTTAATGATCAAGGAAATTGGACACTTCAGTGGAATACATAGATTTCAGTATGTATGAAATTGCATATTAGCAGTTTTGTAAATCATGGTGATAAAAATAAAATTAATTTTAGAATGATATCATTGTTTCCATTACAAAATATTTACTTCCCTGAGTTCAGGGCCAGGAGTAACCCCGGAGCACTTCTGGGTGTGACCCTGAAAAACAAAAACAAAAAGAAAGTACTGACTTTATTTGAAGGGTTTGGTCACACATTTCATTGTTCAGAGCTTGCTCTTGGATATGTATTCAGGTATTCCTCATACAGTTGCTCAATGGGCCATGTGCATTGCCAAGTATTGAAACAGGGTCTGCTATACAGAGTTGATGTTATCTCCTATACATTAAAATCCATTTCCTCAATAATGTTGCCTTCTTTAATATTTGTTTTTCATAGTCACCTCAGAAAGGATGAACGTAAAGACAGGGTATCAGAGATCCAAGTTTCCAAGTTCTGTTTCTTTGAAAAATTTATCAGTCTCCATACCATTTCCCATATACAAGAAACTATCAAAGGAACCAGTGCTGAAAAGTGTAGTACTCTTTTATAAACTCATATGAGGAAATTAAAAAACTGGTAAAATGCACAGTATGGTTTCTGCTATATTTTGTCAAAAAGGAAAATTTGAGAATCAGAAAAAATATTTTCAAGTTCTTATGTATAAACTCAGTCATAGTATTGCAAACCACATACATGAAAAGAAAAAATAACAGAAAACTGATTTTAATAGAAGTAGAGTGGGGAGGGAATACAGATGTGAGAAACAAGGGCTAAATTGGGTCCAATTTTGAACACCAATATTAGTGGACAAAAATAGACAGTTTAAGGGATTGGAACTTTTATGACTAGAACTCATTTCTGTACAAAACTTTATATTAAAATGATTCAATAAATTAAAAATACCATAAAATTTTATGGTTAAATTAAAATTAGTGAAATAGAGATGGGCATAGGAAATGCAAATTAATGTACTAAAATGAAGAAAAAACTGATAGAAATTAAAAAACACATTTGTCTAATGAAATAGAGTTGATAAATTAATTGACTAATATACGACTCAAACCATTTAAAAGAGTGATGCACAAATTAACTGGAAAGAGCTTTGTTGAATCAAAGTCAGTAAACTGTTTTTTTTTATTTTACTTGATGAGTTTTTATTTAATTTTATTTTTGTAATTAAAATATTTATTTAAGCACCCTGATTATACTCATGTTTGTAGTTGGGTTTCAGTAATAAAAATTATACCCCCTTTTACCAGTGAAAACTTTCCAAGACCAATGCCCCTCAATTTCCTCACTCCCTAATTTCTGCCTGTTTATGAGGCAGGCATTCTATTTATCTCACTCACTAAATTTATGATGATAGTAGTTGGTGCATTTATGACTCTAACTGTGCTCACCAATTTTGTGGCAAGCTTTATACCATAGACAGGTCCTTTCAAACCTCATCTCTATTGTCTTAGGGTGCTATTACCATACTGTCTTTTATTTTTCTGAAATCAAATCAAACAGGTGAGAAAGACTAGTCTGTGTCTATCTCTCTCCTGCTGACTTATTTCACTCAGCATGATATTTTCCATATCCATCCATGTATAGAAAAATTTCATGACTTCATTTTCCTGACATTTGTATAGTATTCCATCATGTATATGTACCAGTTTCTTATATTAAACTAAGACTATTCTGCACCTGAAAGGAAACAATGACTAGGACACAAAGGCCAGCCATGGAGTCGGAGAAACTATTAATGCAATATTGTTATGCAATATATAAAAATTTCCATAGGGAACTAAACAGTAGGCCAGCTAAAACTTCACAGTTTTAGTATAGATGGCTAATTTTGTTCACCACGTGAAATATTTAACCAGAAGTCCAATGTGGAAAATTTTACCCCTGTCTGGATCACTGTAAACATTTCTTAGATTGGTGTTATGGTACTGCCATTATATTTTCTTAATATTATGCGGCCTTAAAATTAATTCTCTCTTCTTCTGATATTGAAGGGCAAAATATAGCCTTGATTAAACCAAATCAAAGACAATATTTGGGAGCCGGGCGGTGGCACTGGAGGTAAGGTGCCTGCTGCCTTGCCTGCACTAGCCTAGGACGGACCACGGTTCGATCCCTGGGTTCCCATATGGTCCCCAGTGCCTGCCAGGAGCGACTTCTGAGCGCATAGCCAGGTGTAACCCCTGAGCGTCACTGGGTGTGGCCCCAACCCCCCCTCCCAAAAAAAAAAACCCCAAACAAACAAACAAAAAAGAATATGTTTTTTTCTCTTTCTTCTAAGTGCCCTGCAGTCTCAGCTTCTGAGATGCAAGGGTGTGGCCAGAATGCAGATTCTGGGATATGGACTTTTCCCAGAAAATGAGAACTACACCTTAGTGGCTTTAGTTCTTTCTTCACTTGACTTCTAAAATAATAGATCCCATCCCAGTGAAGATAAGAATTTTTAGATTTTGTTTACTTCTCACTAATCCCTAATGCTGCTTCTGAGCTAGTCACCCAGGAATTTCTTAAAGTTGTAAAATTTAACTTTTTTGAAACTTTGTTTTATTGTTAAACTCTTCTTTGTAATTGCAAACCTTCTTCTCAATACCTATGACTGGCTTTTATCCTTATAAACTCTTACCTTAAAGATTAACATCTGAATGCAGTTCTCCATACACATTTGTGTATGCTCTCATCATTTCTTTATATTTTGCCATCCATGTATCCACTCTCCTCAAGAGTATTCAAGAGAAGGTCTCTAATGCATCCAGACCCTAAGAGTTATTCTGCAGTACAATATCTAGCAGATAAGGGTCTAATAATTAAAACATACAAAGTACTGACAGTATTTAACAAAAAAAAAATCTAACCCCATAAAAAATAAAATGGGTAGAAGAAATGAGCAGTTACTTCCTCAAAGAAGACATAGAAAAGGCACATAAAATATGCTCCAAGTCATTAATCATCAGGGAAATGCAAATCAAACAATAATGAGGTACCATCTCATAACATAGAGACTGGCACACATCACACAGAACAAGAACAATCAGTGCTGTAGGGGATGTAGAAAGAAAGCAATGCCATCTAGTCCAGTATTTCTGGAAAATAATATGGAGATCCCTCAAAAAAACTGAAAATTTTAGAACTTTATTGATAGCACAACCTCAGGGCAATTTCTTGTAAGCAGATAACTCTGGATGGACTCAGGTTCAATACCTGGCATCCTATTTGGTCCCCTGATTCTGCCAGGAATTATTTCTGAGCATAGATCTAGGAGTAACTCCTGTGCACAGCCAAATGTGGCCCAAAACTAAAATACAAACAAGCAAACAAACAATAATAAAAAACCTGGGTGAGCTCACTCTTAGGGATAAGCTCAAGGAATACAAAAACACAACTCAATAATGACTTCTGCATGCCTATGTTCATTGAAGCTCTATTTACAATAGCCAAAATCTGGAAATAACCCAGATGCGGAACAATAGATGGAGTGGCTTATAAAACTGTGCATATTACACAATGGAATACTATGTAGCTGTCAGATAAATAAAGTCAGGAAATTTTTCTTTTCATGGTAGTAAACAGTCTTAATTTTCAAAATACATGTGATCTTTTCCCTAAAATAGTATCATATATTCCAATGTATTGAATTCTCTTGCTTTTAAAAATATCAATACAAGCAATTGGGGTTAATTCTGATAATAAAATTAAGAAATAGCATGTAATATTTATAATCCTTTTTATCATTTACACTCACTTTGAGATGCAGTTTGTTGGACTGATGGTGTAAGTCAGATAAGTAAATAGATAACCCTCTTTTCCCAGTAAGCATGTAGTGTATAGTGAAAAAATACATATACTTAGTCCTCTGTTATACTCTGGTTATTAGGATTTGCAGTACAGCTTATCCTCTCCATACAGAGATAGAATCTCTAATCAGAAATGTAATCTAACTAATCGATCTATCTATCATCTATCTATTAACTACCTATATATCTTCTTCTCTCTGCCTAAAGTAATTTTATTTATTTAATGCAGCTCTTTGGTTTTAGGATAAGTAAATACTTGTCTCCCTTATAAATAGTATCCATAATATGAAATTTGTCTTATCAAAATAACTTTTAAGCAGGAAGCACATTGAACAACTAAGCCAACACTAATAACCCAAAACAAAGATTATTTTTACACAGCTCATTATTCTAGTATCACTCCAAATTCTCCTACCACTAACTGTCCTGGGAGAAACAGCAGTGAGCCAGTTGATATAAAATATATGAAAATACAGAAATTTAAGCTTCCCATACTTCTTTTCATATGGTACTTGTTGTCTGATGACCCACACCCACTATCATCAAATACAGGCCTATCTAGAGAGAGATGGATGGAGAATCCAGAACACAAGTGAATGTTGATCGGTATAATTAGGTTTAGGTGTCAATAGTGAGAGGAGCAGGGCCTTGTTTCCAGTCTAGAAATAGATACAAAAATACTGCTTTTCAGGCTTCACAATTCAGACTCCACAGGCAATAACATCAGCAACCAAACTGCCACCTCTACTTTATCTTCGTCAGTCATGTACCAGTTGTGTCCCCTGGATAAACCATGGAATATTTGGTCAGGTATCTGAACTAGTCAAACTTGGATGCATTTCGCAGCAGGAAGTTTCCAGGTCAACAAATACCTGGCAGTCAACTGGAAGTGTCAAGATGTAGGCACCCTGGTGGAAAATGGGCTCATTTGTGATGCAGGGAAATTGGGTACTGTTATGTGCCACAAATGAACTGAAGCTAAACTGGTGGGATAATATAAAAGCTATCCAGTGGTCCTCAAACTACGGCCCACGGGCCACATACTGTATTTGTTCCCATTTCGTTTCTTCACTTCAAAATAAGATATATGCAGTGTGCATAGGAATTTGTTCGTAGTTTTTGTTTTTACTATAGTTCGGCCTCCAACTATCTGAGGGACAGTGAACTGGCCCCCTGTTTAAAAAGTTTGAGGACCCCTGTTCGTCAATCATCAACATATGTAAACTTCTCAGAGGCAATTCTGGTACTCTGCTCATAGAGCTTCAGATGATAAATAAGCTTAAGACAGAAAAATCCCAATATGTGAACCTATGGTTAAATGGAATCAATGAAAATCAGCCATGGACTCAGACCTTCACAAAACTAGACAATTTACGGGGCCGATGAGATAGCATGGAAGTAAGGAGTTTGCCTCGCATACAGAAGGTCGGTGGTTCGAATCCTGGCATCCCATATGGTCCTCCGAGCCTGCCGGGAGAGATTTCTGAGCATAGAGACAGGAGTAACCCCTGAGCGCTGCCAGGTGTGGCCCAAAAATAAAACAAACAAGCAAGCAAACAAACAAAAATCTAGACAATTTACTATTCACATTGAAGCAGGTACAATAAAGAAGAACTCACCTCCACTAACAGATGATGATAAAGTCATGGAAAGGATCACAAATGCAAAAGAGCTCTCCTACTTCACAGAGGATGCATACAAAACTGAAGCTGACACGTAGATAGGTCCATGATGATCAACAACTTTTCTCTTTGTCAAGCAAACTAGCAATGTTGGATTTATTCTTTATAAGATAACTTGGAACAAAGGAAGCATGTACTCCAGGGTACCATGCATTGCTGCTGCACATTGTTGCTGCCTGGTTCCATGTGTCATTGATGCACTGTTGTTCACATGCCTTTATTGTGTCTGAGAACATGTTACCAATTTTTCTCTTCAAGAGAAATTTATTTTTATACTTTAATGAGAGATCTGTATTGGGGCTCTCCAATTTGGAGAAGTCTCTTCTCTCTAAGACTTCTGTCTCTATTTCATTGTTTCTGTCTGTCTGTCTGCCTGTCTGTCTGTCTGTCTGTCTGCCTCTTTCTTTCTCTCTGTTCCACAGAATTTCCAAATAAAATTTCCTTTTAACTTCACTGCTCATTTCCTCCTCGAATTCTTTTCTGAGAGGTGATGAACTTGGAGGACCTTAGTAATATCTTGTACTAACTTTTTTTCCTGCAAAAAGCAAGTATCATAATCTATATTTAGCCAGCCATTGCTAGGTGGCAGAAGTAAAGAGCGAGAAAGTAACACACTTTCTTCTAGGAGATTCTTCCTCTCTCCTACCCTATTCACACAGTCACCTAAGGACCACATTGACTAAAAAGCAATTTTGATTATACTGGTCACTAAGTATGAGAAAATATAAAAAGAGAGCTTCAGCAAGAAACTAGAAACTGTGACATATTAATCAGAAATCATCAAACTGAAGAGCATAGTAAGAGAATTAAGAAATAAAAGCAGAATGATAGAAAAAGAGGAATTATATAAAATTCTCAATAATAAGAGTATGAAACCAGACAAAAATAAAAGTATTAATAAAGAATAAAAAGAAAAATATCAAATATGTTGGCAATATTATGGGGGCAGAAACAAATACGACGGTTGGAGGGTCTAGTAACGGAATGTTTTATTCTTGAAGCCCTGACAATTACAGAATTGTAGACTAGTTGTTTTAATAAAACTCAAATTTTTGTACATTTTTATAATAATATGAATATATAAAGAGACATACAAATTAAGGAAGAAAGAATTATTACAATTAATAACACAAATTCAAGTATGTTAACTTATATATAAATTATAAAGCTGTAATAAATTAATAAATTTCTAGAAACATTTAACCTGTCAATTGAAAAACTGAACAGAAAATGGGCATACTGATTGATAATGAGCAGTGAGTCTGAACTAGTCAAAAAAGGCACAAATTATCAGACAGATGCACAATTGAATTCTATCAACCATTGAAAGAATGAATACTTGTTTTTCTCTATTCTTTCAGAAGATAAGCATTAAGGAAACAATTATAAACTGATTTTTTGAATCCAGCGATGACAGACTACTCAAACTAGATAAAGGAACAAAGATACTGAAAATGATTTAAATTATAGGGCACAGTTAAACATAGATGCCAAAATTTATAATAATATTAGGAATAATAATTCAACAAATTATTAAAAATACAAAATCATGCTTCTGACATTTTCCTTGAGAAAGAAAAGATTTACTCTCTGAAAAAATTTAAAATCAATTAGTATCATAACTACAGTAGTTAAACAAAATTATAACTCATGTGATAAATACAATAGATATAGAAAAAATGACAACATCGAGCCTCAATTTATGATTAAGTTCAAATACTACAAATGTATTTACAACCAAAAATTTATTTAAGGGGCTGGATCAACATGGATCAACATGGAGGCAGGGCATTTGCCTTGCAGGCAAATGACCCTAGATGGAACCGGGTTCATTCCCAGCATCTCATATGGTCCCCAGAGTCTGCCAGGAGCAATATTCTAGTGCAGAGATTTAAGATCCAGGAGTAACTCCTGAGTGATGATGGTGTAGGCCCAAAACCAAAGTAAAAAATAATAATTCAAACATTTTTTTAGAAATATTTATTTATAGACTTTAAAGACCACATAAGTAAAGCACATAGATAGTGCTATGTTCACTAATGAAATATTTTGGGATCATTTTGCCATCTACTATGTTACTAGTCTTCCTTCAAATGTCAGAAATCTGCCAAGGATGTGTAATAATTAATCACTATATTCACCACAACTGAAGTTCTAAAAATAAAAATTAAATATAAAAAATAGAAGACACAATATCTTAAGTAGAATGAAATATGTCAGGAAGATAGAAAACTTACTATTTGCAGATGGAATTTTTCAACAAATAATGTAAGCAGCAATGGTTTTATATTTGTATCAACCTCCACATGTTTTCTTTTTTTTTT